>JAJOZX010004774.1:7500-115000 GCA_023014485.1 Bathynomus jamesi | reverse complement strand
TATATATATATATATTATATATGTGTGTGTGTGTGTGTGTGTGTGTATATATAATATAATATATATCGATAAATAGATAGATAAAGAGGGTGTCCCAGAAGTCTTGGAGGGGTTTAATTTGGCTATAACGTTTTTCTTTTTTGATTAATTTATTTCTTTTTATTTTTCAATTAAAGTACCCTTGTTGCGATTAATGAAAATAGCATCCTGGACAGTGCAACAAAGAGTGGCTAGTGTGGAACTTTATTTGACAAACAACTCTTCCAGCGTTGCCGCTCAAAAAGCGTTTAGATTAAAATTCAACACACGTTCTACTCCTTCTGATCGAGCTATTCGACGGTACGTCGCTAAATTTCGTGTGGGAAGGGGTCAGGGAAACGAACCATGGACTGGGCGTCCTCGGACAAGCCGAAGTCCAACTCGGGTTGAGATGGTTCGTGAAAGCGTTGAGGAAAATCCACATCAGTCCGACGACGCAGCCAGGAATTAAACATTTCAAGAAGTTCCTTACATCGAATTTTAAGAGGGGATATCAATCTTTACCCGTACAAAATTAAAATTGCTCAAGAAATTAAACCACAAGATCATCAGAGTCGGATAACGTACGCTAATGCGATTTCAGATTTACGCAATGAAAATGAAAATTTTCACCAGATATTAAATTTGTAATTAAAATCGCAATAAATATATTTTCAAGTGTTACAAACCTTTTTTTAATTTGATCCTCAAACAAAAAAGTTATAGCCAAATAAAACCCCTCCGAGACTTCTGAGACACCCTTTATATATATATATATATATATATATATATATATATATATATATATATATACATATTATGAAATGAAAATGAAAATGAAAAGGTTTATTGGCAGACTATAGTCCATATGACAAATATTATTAATACAATGACAGTTCATACACTAAGGATAAAAATATACACAATTGATTAGAAATAATACTGCACTGTCGAAGTTAAGTGGAGCTACAGACAGACGTTTTCGTACCAAGAAGTCCATAGCTTAGAGGATAAATGGCAGGACTCATGGATAGCTTGGATGATCGGGTTGGTTGATTTTTTAATTCTTTGCATTAGACTGTGTTGAGCACGTCTTGTTACCTCCGGGAAGCTCGGAACATTGCGGGTAGCAAACATTTGCGAAGCTGAGCATCTCGGGGGTAATTTATGTAAGAGTCTAAAAGACCTGTTGTACAGCAAATTTAGGGTTCTGCCAGAGCCTTTTTTATAATTCACCCAGAGTTCCTGACAGTATATATTACTGCAGAAAGTACGAAAGAGTGTGTCTTTAGCTTCACTTGTACAGAAACGAAAGTTCCTTATGGTCATATTCGCTTTAGCACACAGGCTTCGAGATTGTTTTCTTATATCCGAGTCATCACTCAAGGAGCTGGTAATAGTTTGACACAAATACTTAAACTCTTGTACTTCCTCAATTACTTCACCATTCATTTTAAACCTTATATCAGCTGGCTGATTACAGCTTTTAGGATGAAATTGCATAACCTTAGTTTTTGTAACATTAAAAAGAATATCATGTTTCTGCGAATACACTTCGCAGACATTTAGTAGCCGATCCAGACCTTTAACAGAGGGACTTATTAACACCACATCATCGGCATAAACTAAGTTATTTATCCTTGTGTTATCTATACAACATCCTACTGTTGCCGCATTAAGTGAAGCAATTAATCCGTCAATATACACATTAAACAGCATAGGGGAGAGCAAGGAGCCAAAACACTAGGATAGTACATTGCCCCACCTAACAGTGAAAGATTGGTGGGAATACCAAAATTTCAATAAATTTAATATGTACATGGGAACCTTCCTGTCTTCTAGTTTTTCAAATAAAATATTGTGGTTCACCCTATCATATGCCTTACTTATATCAAGGAAACAGCTATAAATGGTTGAATTACTGTCAATGTATTTAGATATTGTTTCTTTAAGTAGATAGATACACAGGTCAGTTGAGTGGGATCTTTTAAAGCCAAACTGATTAGGAGATGTCCATAGGAAATCATTTAATCGGAGTAACAAGAGTTTTTCTAGTAGTTCCGAGAAGCAGGAAGCGACAGCAATAGGCCTGTAATTATTGCTGGACAGAATGTCTCCATACTTATTTTTGACCAGGGGCAAGATATATACCCTCATGAACTCTGCAGGGATATAGCTATGAGCAAGCAAGGCTGATAGGAGCAATGATATATGCAGACATACTACGTCATTTGCATATTTTAAGTGCTCATTCGATAAGTCATCTACCCCTGACGCAGAACCAGTCTTTAACTCTTTAATTAACCTCTTTACTTCAGAAAATGATATCAAAATATTTTCCCTTGTCCCTCCCACAATCGTTTCGCTGCAATCTATCTTAAGATTATCCCTACTCACACTATTAAGAATGTTAGAGTAGTGGTTTTTCCACAGCTTTGCAATTTCATCCTCCCCCGACACCCCATCGATTGTCGGAGGGAGGACATTTTTGACACCCGTTTGATTCTTAACAAATTTCCAAAATTTGTTATTATCGTTATTTATGCGAGCTTCACAGGCTTTTGATGCTCGAATAGACTCTTCTTCCTGTTTACATCGTCTTATGGCCGCCTTATACTGACCCCGACTTCTACACATATTTATGTATACTGGTCCTAATCTGGGTCTACCATGAAAGCACCACAAATCGTAGGCGTCTTTCGATTCCCTCTTCAGGGGGGCAATAAAATCATTCCATCCAGGAATAACCTTAGTATGATAGTTGTAAGATTTAATCAAGGGGCTTCCTGCTTCTCTTAACAGGGATATTATCTTACTATAATACCTATCTATGAGTTTACAGTGAGAATCATTTGAGCAAGGATTATTACAGCCAAGGTGCAAAATTTCTAAATTATTAAAGAGGTGACATGTTCTGTCTTTGTATTCTATTCTCTGCTGCATATTAACATTGGACCAATCGACGCGATTATTCTTACCTATTAAGTTCTTGTTAAGTCGTGTTGCGCATAAATTGGTAACGTTAATTAATATTTCTAATGGTCTATGATCAGAAAGAAGGAAATCATGCAAAATATGAACTCTAACAATTCGATCCTTTAGATTATTACTAGTGAGACAATGATCAATCCACCTGGTGGTACCACTCATATCGCTAACGTATGTAAAATTACCACTGGCTACCCCTAATACATCTACATCACTTATACTTAAATTGGCCGACTCGCACATGTTACCCAATTCTCCAAAGAATTCCGAGTTCACATGTGCGTTAAAGTCCCCCATTATTATACAGTGAGAATATTTGGGGTTATCTGATAATGACTTAATTTTGTACAGCAAATCAATGTATTCATCTAGATTACTGCCGTTGTTATATGGTAAATAGCAGTTTACAATTAATATGCAATCATTGTTCACTTGTAATTCAATGCCTAACAACCTTACGTTATCGCTTGTTAAAAATCTTATATGTTTTGACAAATTTTTCCTCAATAGAGAAACAACCACCAAAAGGCCTACCGTACATTAATTCATCTGACAAGTCTACTGCTGATGACGCATGGTACATAAAGTCATCATGGATGGTAGAGAGGAATTTTAGCTCTTGCTTAGGTAGCCAGTGCTCCTGCAGGAGTATCAAATCTGCACTGTCGCAGATTTTATGAACATCTACAGTTGAATTCCTCACTGACCTTACATTATATGAGACTATTTTCAACAAGTTATCCGCCATGACTGATGGAAAATTTATTATTAGTAAGATTATTATTATTATACACAGTACAACTTCCAGGCATTACCGTTAGGGCGCCTATTATTATTAATATTAATATTATTATTATTATTATTATTATTATTTTGCCTGTTATCAAATTTCCTGGAAAAGTGAATAAACTCCTTAACAATAATACCGTCGGGCCATTGACTCATATTATACGGGTTGAAATGCGCATTTACACCTTTAATTATTACTTTAAAAGAGTTATAGAACGGAGATTTCGTGTTTAGTTTATTAACTATCACTATACTGTGTTCACCAATGATTTCTTCTATCATGTGTCGAATATCGCTTGCCTCGTTCGAGAGCTGAATTCGCGACACAAATAGGGTGAGATTTTCCATCGGTGGCCTCGCCGCGGAGACCGGTTGAGGAGACCTTTGGGACTGGCGCCTATTAACAGTTACCCACCCGTCCTGCTCCCTCGATCTCCCTGCGGCAGGGTTCGCCTGCCTGGGGGATGGGTGGCACAACCTTTGGGGGATAGGAGGCCCCTCCCTTACTCTGTGGCTTGGTGAGGGTCTGTTAGCGGTGTTTATACCCTGACGGCCGCGCGTGCCTCTCCTTCTTCGGTGGGAGGGGGGAGAACTGCGTACCGAGCGAGGCGTAATCGAACACCTCTCCTCTCTAGTGGGAGGCAGGGTAGAGGGCAATAATGCCTCGACTCTCGGCATTGAACCGTCCCTGTTCCTCATTGTGAGATCGGGAGCAGGAGTCCTTTCCTGAACGGGAGGGGGGTTGACCGCTACCCCTGCATGCTGCGTTTCCACCCCATCTTCAGGGGGGAGTTGGAGGCGGGGATATATATATATATATATATATATATATATATATATATATAATATATAATAGATATTATGGTTTTATTCATCATATATATATATATATATATATATATATATATATATACGTATATAGAGGGCTTCAACTTACTAAGAGCTCATAGAACAACGAGACGTAAAGGTGGCTGTGCTATATATGTACAGGAAGGTCATATGATAGACGATAATAAGTAAATCAAAGGTGGAGTGAAAAGCTTGACTTTCGTCAGAATGAACAATTCGGGCGGAAGCAAACCAAAGGTTTTATATATATATATATATATATAGTATGATGGAAAAAATTTCAGCAGGGTTCGAACCCACAACCTCGCCTCCGCGGTTTCTTTACCCCAACTCAGTTGCTGTCTCTGTCCAGGGGTCTTGTTTGCCCCTGTATGGAGTATGGTTCTCGTGTGTGGAGTGGTTCAACCCACACAGCCGTACTTGACCGAGTGGAATCAAAGGCTTTTCGCAATTCGCCTTTTACAATCTCTCTCTCCTCGCCGCAATATTGTCTCTCTCTCTCTTTACTATCGCTATCACAACGGACATTGCTCTTCTGAACTTTCTGACTGCATGGCTACTCCTTTAAGGAGAGCACGTAGTATCAGACTTTCTACACTTTCTCTTTCCTTTTCTGTCCAACTATCTAATAATGCAAGGGGGAGGAAGCTGCGCGCGCATCAGATTTAAACAGCTCTATCTCCATAACCATTCAGAATTAGACACCTGTTCATATGAACTTTTTTTCTCAATGACCGATACTATCACCTCCCGAAGTATTGACCTTTCCTCCTGAAACACCCTGTGTGTATATATATATATATATATATACTGTTAACACAAGAAATAATGGAAAACACAAAAAAGACAATTGCCTACATTTGGTATTCACAAACAGCAGCAACCTAATTGATAACATAGAACTATCACCAACTATAATTAGTTTAACGTCTGTTGTAGGTAAGCCACTGGAATCAATAATTAGGGATCGTATAGTCGAACACTTGAAATTGCATAACTTGATTAGAAATACGCAGCACGGTTTTAGGCGAAACAAATCTTGCTTAACTAATTTTTTAGAATTTTTTCAAAGCTTGGTTGAAGTTTACAATAGTCATCGGGCGGTAGATGTAGTGTATTTAGATTTTCAAAAAGCGTTTGGCACCGTACCGCACAAAAGACTCATTGAAAAAACTAAGGCTCATGAAATCAGGGTTGTAGTAATAAATTGGATGGAAGAGTGGTTGCGAGGTGGGAAACAGAGGGTGGTCGTCGATGGAGCGGAGTCGTCTTGGGCTAATGTAGCGAGCGGCGTTCCTCATGGTTATGTATTGGGCTCCTTGCTTTTTCTTATATATATTAACGATTTAGTTGTCGGCCTAGTCAGTACATTTTCAAAGTTTGCGGATGACACGAAGTTGGGTGTTAGGGCAATTAATGACGAAGATAGAGGTAAAATCCAGGAAGATCTGAACAAAATCGTTCATTGGTCAGTCACATAGCAAATGAAATTTAACGTCGATAAGTGCAAAATCTTACATATAGGTTCGCGTAGCGGTAATTTTGCGTATAGTATGTCAGGGAAGAATTTGGCAAGCGTAGAACAGGAAAAAGATTTAGGAGTTATCGTCACTGGTGATTTAAAAGTGGCGAAACAAAGTACAGCAGCGGTCAATAAGGCGAAAAAGTGCTAGGTTTTATAGGTATGAATTTTGAGTACAAATCGCGCGATATTAATGTTCCTCTATAAATCATTAGTTAGACCCCATTTGGAGTACGCGATCCAATTTTGGAATCCGCATATGCGCAAAGATATAGATAAAATCGAAAGAGTTCAAAGTCTAGCAACGAAGATGATTCCGTCGCTTAGGTCGAAGTCATACGAAGATAGGCTTAAGGAGTTAAAATTGACTACACTCGAGATTAGGAGGCTAAGGGGTGATCTAATCCAGGTTTTCAAAATTATGAATAGGTTCGATAACGTAAATAGAGATAGCTTTTTCGAAATATCACAATATAATATAACTAGAAATAACGGGTGTAAGTTGACAAGTAGAAGGTTCGAGACAGCAGTTGCCAAAATTTTTTTATTCGTAGAATAGTAAATAGGTGGAATAGTTTGCCGGTAGAAGTAATTAGTAGCACGTCTATAAACATGTTTAAAAATCGACTAGACGCATATGTTGATAGATTGGGTATAGTTTAAGGTAGTAAAATTAAGGTTTTTGTGGTTCGGAACCCACGTAAAATTGTAGGTCCCCTCCACCATCACGGAGGACATGCGCAATACACAACTACAACCACAGTTAGGTAGACCAGACATGAGTGGATCCTAGGGTCTTTGTTGGTCCGAAACATTATAACATTAGAACATAATAAAGTTTAAAAAGAAAATGTTTAAATAAGAATTAAAATTTATACGATCAAATGAACATTTAAAGAAAACATTTAAATTAAAAAATAGTCCGACAAATTTTTATCTCTGATCAAAGGTGTTTAAAACGTTTCGAGATACTGACCCACGGGAAATAGCAATACCCAACTTAACTTATGCTATGAATTTAAGTAAACTATCAGGATCATATTCCAGGTGATAAGAATGAGTTTAATCTGGAGCATTTGTTGATTTAACAGACGTAACAGCGTTAAAATTACACTGGCCAACAAAATGAAACTTTTTTTTCTCATCACAAACATGATCACACTTTTCTTAATTCAATTTTCGCGCTGATTCCGAATCTGGTTTTATTTCTTTTCTAGCACGTATAGTTATATAGATACACTGGTTTTGATATTTTTAAGTTTTTGATATTGCTATAAGAAAATTTATGGATGTATAGATCACACTTAGGAATGCTAAACAACAAATACATCATATACCTTATTCAATGTACTTATAAATAAAGAATATATACATTATTTTATTAAAAGCGCTGTGAGTGTGATTTCCTTTTGTAAATTTGGCCTGGATTGTCACGATACAGCATCCAACAATGGTCCGCCATCATGCTTTCATTCCAATATCCTTGGTAGCGCTTCTCCATCATCTGAATATCTTGATGGAAGCGCTCTCCTTGCTCGTCACTCACTGCACCAAGGTTTTCAGGAAAGAAATTTAAGTGGGAATGCAGGAAGTGAATTTTTAACGACATTCGACACTCCATTTCTTTGAAGGCATCAAGGAGGTTCTTGACTCCATCCTTATACGCAGGTGACTTGTTGCTTCCAAGAAAGTTTTCACATATCCATTTGAAGGCCAGCCAAGCCTTCAATTCCAGCGGACTTAGGACTTTTTCAAATTCAGTGTCATTCAAAACCTCCCTTATTTGTGGCCCAACAAAAATTCCTTCCTTCAATTTTGCTGCAGTAACCTTCGGAAATTTCCTTGAAAGGTATTGGAACCCTTCAGAATTGACTTTACCCATTGCTTTAACAAAATTCTTCATTAAACCAAGTTTAATGTGAAGAGGTGGCAGATAGATCTTTTGTGGATCCACTAAAGGGACAGACTGGACATTGCTTATCCCTGGGACATATGTATACCTAAGTGTCCACTCACTTTTGGTGTAATGTTCTATAGTGGCGCGACTGTCCCACAGGCAAAGGAAACACCAAAACTTTGTGAATCCTGACTGCATACCCATAAGCACTCCTATAACTTTTAGATCTCCACAAACATTCCATTGATGACTGTCGTATTTTATTGCCTTAAGTAGTATATCCATATTGTCATATGTCTCTTTTAGATGGACGGAATGGGCAATGGGGATGGATGGCATTATATTACCATTGAAGCTTTCTTTTTGTTAAGCCAATCACGTAATCCATTTGAACAGCCAGAACAGATTTGATGTGGCGCCCATGGTTTATCTTGGCCACCTAGATGGCAACCAAAGTATAGCTTGTATATTTTATTAATGTCGGTTGTAATACTTCGTCGCTGTGTTTTAGTTGTCAACTGGCCGCATACGAAACAGAACTTGTCGGGGTCATTCTTACATTGTCGAGGCATGTTGACTGACCTGAGCAAACTATAAATTCAAAAAAAATGTACACCAACTTGACACAACAAGTTCTTGGACTGGACTGATCTTTTGACACACAAAGCACGGCGTTGTTGCCTGAATCACAATGCTGCTAGACGTAAAAGCTCACACCTGAAATACATAAGATGTATAATTAAGATAATTGAAATAAATAAGATGAATAAACTAAAAAAACACAATAAAATAAACACAATCAAGTGTTGAAATATTAGTATTTTGCCTATTTAAAATGGTTAAATCTGTGTAGTTATATATATGCCTTCATCTTGAAAACTATACGTGCTAGAAAAAAATCTGAATGCAGTTTTGGAATCAGCGTGAAAAATGCTATCCAGCCACCACAAATTTTACTCTGATGAAAAATCTTTGTTGACCAGTGTTATCATTAAAGCCCAGATAATCAGATCACCTGAAGATCAGGGCCCCCAGCCTTCTTTAGTTAGCTTTATAAGGCTAACTAACGAAAATATAACGACCTAACCTAACCAATCGTCAAGGACGTACAGTTAACCTAACGATTGGCTAGGTTAATTTAGGTCGTGATATTTTCTTTAGTTAGCCTTATAAGCAGGGCTGTGGCGTTGGTGATAAAATTTGCCGACTCCAACTCCGACTCCAAAAATTTTAACATTCTGACTCCGACTCCGACTCCAGAAATCTGACTTGTACAATTACGACTCCGACTTCGATGGAATGTTAAGGCCAAATTGATTACGATTAGCTTTATTAGGCCAATGGAGATTCATAAACAAGGCATTTCGTCACCACCACATGACTCATCAGTTGCTTAGTGGCTGTAACTATGCCTTAATGGCTTTTTTTCTCTTTATTCAAAAATTACAATAAATCCCAAAATACAAACTGATTGAAGCTTAAACAAAATAAGATTATTATTGGTTTAGCAAATTAATAAGATGTTTTTGTATTATTATAAACATCCGTAATACGTAATATTTTCCATCAGCAGTGAGTGAAAAATATTCAAAACCAGCAGATTTATACTTTTGATGTGACATTACGCTGTTATCATTACTTATCAAAATGAAATCTAAAAATCTGAAAAAGATTTAGGGTTGCTAGTACAAAATTTTTAAATTTCCTTTTATTAATTATGTTAATTAATTAATTATAATCCTTATTAATTATAAGCAACTATATTTATATATTATTTATATTTATATATTTATATATATATTATTTATATATTATATTATATATTAAAACATTAGGTTAAATCTATTTTATTCATAAAATTGAGCTAGGCCTAGGCCTAGGCTGCTATGGTTATAGTTGAAGGATTTCCACCGACTCCGACTCCGACACCGACTCCATCCAACTATGCACTTCCAACTCCGACTCCGACTCCGACTCCGACTCCACTCAAAATTGATGGACTCCACGACTCCTGACTCCGACTCCACAGCCCTGCTTATAAGGCTAACTAAAGAAGGCTGGGGCCCTGATCTTTAGGTGATCCAGATAATCTAATAGTTTAGTCAAACAACTGTCGCACTTAATAGGGTTTTTATTATCTTTATATATTATATATCTTTGGCAAAGGGAAAACACTGAGGTCTGGGATTCGATTCTTAATGGTGATTGCTGATGGGTGGCATTAGTTGGACTGAACGCTGTGTTAGTTTATAGTCTATCTGACTAAATATTATAATAATACTTTCGGCAGTTAGGAACATTAAAAATATTTTCAGATAAATCAGAAAACTATTTCGTCAATAAGGTATTCATCAATAACGCTATCTCTTAACGAAAACAAAACAATGAATCATTAGTGACTGTACGCACGTTTCTCCGAGATAGATAGATAATTAGATAGACATATGGATAAAAAAAATATTACAGAAAGACTCAGGAAAAGATTTATTGTTAGTCTTTTGAAGTCGTTTTTTTCTGACGCGTGTCGAGAATTCGATGCAAGAATTTTACTCGTTTGTATTCGCATATTTTCGGACAAACGGAAGAATGCGAGGCAAATGTTAATAGACTCACTTTTCAGCTGGTTTCGCCTCAATTCTTGGCTTATTTAAATTCATATGTGATAAACCTCGTAAACGATTTTCATGTGAAGGCTTTTTCCTTCCTGTTAGCAACGCAAATGGATCATATTCTCTTTCTCCTGTAACATATATGTATAATAATATATATATATATATATATATATATACATATATAAATGAAACTGAAAATGAAAATGTTTATTGGCAGACTATAGTCCATATGACAAATATTATTAATACAATTACAATTCACATACTAAGGATAAAAATATATACAGTTGATTAGAAATAATACAATAATGTTGAAGTTAAGTGGAGCTACAGACACGTTTTCGTACAAGAATTCCAAAGCTTAGAGGATAAGCGGCAGGATTCATGGATAGCTTGGATAATCGGGTTGGTTGATTTTTTAATTCTTTGCATTAGACTGTATTGAGCACGTCTTGTTACCTACGGGAAGCTCGGGACATTGTGGGTAGCAAACATTTGCGAAGTTGAGCATCTCGGGGGTTATTTATGTAAGAGTCTAAAAGACCTGTTGTACAGCAAATTTAGGGTTCTGCCAGAACCTTTTTTATAATTCACCCAGAGTTGCTGTCTGTATATATTACTGCAGGAAGTACGAAAGAGAGTGTCTTTAGCTTGACTTCTATAAAACCGAAAGTTCCTTATAGTCATATTCGCTTTAGCACAAAGGCTTCGAGATTGTTTTCTTATATCCGAGTCATCACTCAAGGAGCTGGTAATAGTTTGACCCAAATACTTAAACACTTGTACTTCCTCAATAACTTCACCTCTCACTTTAAACCTAATGTCAGCTGGCTGATTATAGCTTTCAGGATGAAATTGCATAACCTTAGTTTTTGTAACATTAAAAAGAATATCATGTTTCTGCGAATACACTTCGCAGACTTTTAGTAACCGATCCAGACCTTTAACAGAGGGACTTATTGACACCATATATTCGGCATAAACTAAGTTATTTATCCTTGTGTTATCTATACAACATCCCCATGTTGCCTCATTAAGTGAAGCAATTAATCCGTCAATATACACATTAAACAGCATTGAGGAGAGCAAGGAGCCTTGTCTCACCCCGTAAGAGGAGCCAAAACATTCGGATAGTACATTGCCCCACCTAACGGTAAAAGATTGGTGGGAATACCAACATTTCAATAAATTTAATATGGACATGGGAACCTTCCTGTCTTCTAGTTTTGCAAATAAAATATTGTGGCTCACTCTATCATATACCTTACTTATATCTAGGAAACAGCTATAAATAGTTGAATTACTGTCAGTGTATTTAGATATTGCTTCTTTAAGTACATAGATACACAGGTCAGTTGAGTGGGACCTTTTAAAACCAAACTCATTAAGAGATGTCCATAGGTAATCATTTAATCGGAGTAACAAGAGTTTTTCTAGTAGTTTCGAGAAGCAGGAAGCGACAGCAATAAGCCTATAATTATTGCTGGACAGAATGTCTCCACACTTATTTTTGACCAGGGGCAAGATATATACCCTCATGAACTCTGCAGGGATATGGCTATGAGCAAGCATGGCTGATAAGAGCAATGATATATGCAGACATACCATGTCATTGACATATTTTAAGTGCTCATTCGATAGGTCAACTACCCCTGACGCAGAACCAGTCTTTAAGTCTTTAATTAACTTCTTTACTTTAGGAACTGATATCAAAGTATTTTCCCTTGTCCCTCCCACAGGCGTTTCGCTGCAATCTATCTTAAAATTATCCCTACTCACACTGTTAAGAATGTTAGAGTAGTGTTTTTTTCACAGCTTTGCATTTTCATCCTCCCCCGACACCCCATCGATTGTTGGAGGGAGGACACTTCTGACACCCGTTTGATTCTTGACAAATTTTTCAAAATTTTTTATTGTCGTTATTTATGCGAGTTTTACAGGCTTTTGATGCTTGAATAGATTCTTCTTCCTGTTTACAGCGCCTTATGGCCACCTTATACTGACCCCTACTTCTACACATATTCATGTTTACTGGTCCTAATCTTTTTGGGTTTTATTTTATTTCTAGGTGAGTTGTTGTTAGGTGGGATATTATATATATATATATATATATATATATATTATATATATATTATATATATATATATATATATATATATATATTACAAAATTAACCACTACTTAGATTTGTTATTTTATATTTGTGTTTCCCTTGTCAGCAGCATCCGTAGCTGAATGGGTATAAGTAACACCCTTTTCCTTTTAGCAAAGGGAAGGCAACGGAGGTCGAGGGTTTGAGTCCTGATGGTGTTGGTTAATGATAAATCCAGGATTTAGCGCAATGAAAGCATTCGTCTCGCTATGCCATTTTCTGGCCCTCCTCACTGATTAATTATCATTATGGTTTCCTTTTTGTAAATATTAAGCATGTATAAAACTCATAATACAACATCTAAAGCCTTGCATATGTATATACTCGTATATGACACACAAAGTTAAATTTGTGTTATTCATAATTCTCTGGTCTGTTGCTTTGGTCCCTCTCCCTCTCCCCATCTCTCGTATATGCACATACACACGCACACAATTTCGTGCTCGGATCAGATGTTACTAAGACAAATTATGAAATAAATCTTGTGTCACTTTCGCGACGCCCACACTTTAGGATTGCTGCAGATACTTATGTATATAATAATGAATAGTCAGGAAGGACAGAAAATGGCACAACGCTTTTCTCAGGCTAACTTCTGGATTATTATTATTATTATTATTATTAATCGTTAACACCATCTGGAGTCGAACTCCCTATCTCAATGTCTTCATTTCGCTTGTGGGAAATGGTGTTGCTCACTGAGCTACTGGCACTGGTTACTCATTGGAAGGCAGCTTCCTGTAAAACACACACCCAGTGACCTTTTGCGATGGCAGTCTCATGCGAGACAGAGTGATTAATCTTGCTTATGACGAACCCAACGGTAGCTTTATCCCTGATTTATCGCCGTTGAATCCCTGGCAATCAAACGAGATTCCGAACGTCTCATTCTTCACCTTATTTGACCCGATTTTACACGCGTTTTTAAACAGATAATATACGCAAGGTCTTTTTATGGTATTAATGTTGGATTTCAAAATTTGAAGCTTAATAAATTATAACTTAAGATAAACTTTAATAAAATTTGGTAAAAATGCAAAAAACATTCGGCCATTCTGATGCGTGACATTACGCTTTTCATCTGCAGCAACAATAATGATATTAACCATCGCGAGAATCCCTTTCAGAACCCAACAATTTACTTTACGTGGTTTAGAACTCACTTTATTAAATGTCAATCAGGGAAATAAATTACGCTCGGAAGAGGGAAACTATGAAAAAAGCAAATAATTTCATGTTAAATCACAGGTCACTCGTGAATAGAGAGAGATTATTATTTGGGGTCATTCTAGACTGACGTTCGCAACATTTGGAGCAATTGTTTAGTATACATTCAATTAAAAAAGTACAAGTGTTGGAAGTAGGACAAAACTGCTATAAAGCATTGTGAAGCATGTTCTCAGGTACATTTTGGCGGCATTTGTTCGAGAATATATTCTTTCAGTTTTTACATATAGGCCTCCGAATCGGCGTGACGGTCGTAACACCCGGTTTAAACTTTTACTGACACACGAATTCAATGGAGATGTAGTTAAATTACAGACACACGAATTCAAGGGAGATATAGTTAAATTACAGACACACGAATTCAAGGGAGATATAGTTAAATTACAGACACACGAATTCATGGGAGATATAGTTAAATTACAGACACACGAATTCAAGGGAGATATAGTTAAATTACAGACACGCGAATTCAAGGGAGATATAGTTAAAATACAGACACACGAATTCAAGGGAGATATAGTTAAATTACAGGCACACGAATTCAAGGGAGATATAGTTAAATTACAGGCACACGAATTCAAGGGGGATATAGTTAAATTACAGGTACACGAATTCAAAGGAGATATAGTTAAATTACAGACGCACGAATTCAAGGGAGATATAGTTAAATTACAGGCACACGAATTCAAGGGAGATATAGTTAAATTACAGACACACGAATTCAAGGGAGATATAGTTAAATTACAGACACACGAATTCAAGGGAGATATAGTTAAATTACAGACACACGAATTCAAGGGAGATATAGTTAAATTACAGACACACGAATTCAAGGGAGATATAGTTAAATTACAGGCACACGAATTCAAGGGAGATATAGTTAAATTACAGACACACGAATTCAAGGGAGATATAGTTAAATTACAGACACACGAAGAATTCAAGGGAGATATAGTTAAATTACAGACACACGAATTCAAGGGAGATATAGTTAAATTACAGGCACATGAATTCAAGGGAGATATAGTTAAATTACAGACACACGAATTCAAGGGAGATAGTTAAATTACAGACACACGAATTCAAGGGAGATATAGTTAAATTACAGGCACACGAATTCAAGGGAGATATAGTTAAATTACAGACACACGAATTCAATGGAGATATAGTTAAATTACAGACACACGAATTCAAGGGATATATAGTTAAATTACAGGCACACGAATTCAAGGGAGATATAGTTAAATTACAGGCACACGAATTCAAGGGAGATATAGTTAAATTACATGCACACGAATTCAAGGGAGATATAGTTAAATTACAGACACACGAATTCAAGGGAGATATAGTTAAATTACAGGCACACGAATTCAAGGGAGATATAGTTAAATTACAGACACACGAATTCAAGGGAGATATAGTTAAATTACAGACACACGAATTCAAGGGAGATATAGTTAAATTACAGGCACACGAATTCAAGGGAGATATAGTTAAATTACAGACACACGAATTCAAGGGAGATATAGTTAAATTACAGACACACGAATTCAAGAGAGATATAGTTAAATTACAGACACGCGAATTCAAGGGAGATATAGTTAAATTACAGACACACGAATTCAAGGGAGATATAGTTAAATTACAGGCACACGAATTCAAGGGAGATACAGTTAATTACAGACACGCGAATTCAAGGGAGATATAGTTAAATTACAGACACACGAATTCAAGGGAGATATAGTTAAATTACAGACACGAATTCAAGGGAGAGATGTAGTTAAATTACAGACACGCGAATTCAAGGGAGATATAGTTAAATTACAGACACACGAATTCAAGGGAGATATAGTTAAATTACAGCACACGAATTCAAGGGAGATACAGTTAAATTACAGACACGCGAATTCAAGGGAGATATAGTTAAATTACAGACACACGAATTCAAGGGAGATATAGTTAAATTACAGCACCGAATTCAAGGGAGATATAGTTAATTACAGGCACACGAATTCAAGGGAGATATAGTTAAATTACAGGCACGCGAATTCAAGGGAGATATAGTTAAATTACAGACACGAATTCAAGGGAGATATAGTTAAATTACAGCACACGAATTCAAGGGAGATATAGTTAAATTACAGACACGAATTCAAGGGAGATATAGTTAAATTACAGACACGAATTCAAGGGAGATATAGTTAAATTACAGGCACACGAATTCAAGGGAGATATAGTTAAATTACAGGCACACGAATTCAAGGGAGATATAGTTAAATTACAGACACACGATTCAAGAGGGATATAGTTAAATTACACACACACGAATTCAAGGGAAATATAGTTAAATGGATTTAAAGTATGTCACTAAATCTTTCTGTAAATCGCTGTTTGAAATTCTATGGCTTGAAATTCTATTGCTTTATTATAATAATTGGCTGATGTTTGGGATTGCTTAACTTCCTTTGTAACGGTAAAGGTTATGTGATGTCGGGGATCTACAGCTAACGTAGCATCCGAACCACAGGTCGCTACATTATCTGAACTAAAAGGACGGCCACCCATCCAACAACTGAACAGACTCAATATCACTTAACAACGCTGATCTTACGGGGAGCAATGTTGTGACGTGGCCACGACGCCGTAACTCTTATGGTATTATTATCGATTGTACCAAAGTTTAACACACCAAATTTTTTTTCATTAAAGAATTAGAATAGGAACAGCTTACGGGGTACAACTTCTCATCAGAAGTTGGCGGACATCCAAATGAAGTTAAGATACCGTGTTATTATATAAGTAATTATGTCCAGGTTGTGTCAGGTTAGTTTAATTTGATTCAGATTAAATTCACGCACGAGATGATATAATTGAACATGAAAATTCATGAATTAATTAGTTCGTAGTCTTGTCTGTGAGAAGGTTTTGGGTAATACCTCTCACACACACACACACATATATATATATATATATATATATATATATATATATATATATATCAGGGATTCGAAGTTCATTTTTGTACTTATACATTTTCAAAGTTTCTATACCTATTCCTGTCATGCATCAATTTAACATAAAACAATAAAAGTATTAGTAACGCACAAAGTTAAACTTCGCTTGAACATCCCTCAAAATATCACCACCTTGGTGCATCGAGTGGGAAGGCTCAGCAATGAATGGTGATAAAAGACTGATTAAATTTAAGTTTTGTGATCTTCACTGGAAGGCTGAAATTAGAAGTGCTGTCATACAAATTAAACCCAATATAAATGCAAAACACTTTAGTAAATGTAATAATGGAAGTAATTAATGTGGAAATAAATATATGCAGTAATTATGTCAAACATTAGGATCTGTATGTATAGAACAAGAAGATATTTTTAATTTGTGGAAATGTAGTTATAAGCTGACCCTGTAATAAAATGCCCTTCTGGTTTCGGGAGAACGATATCTAACCTAGGTGCGAATTTCTCAATGGTCTCTGGATTATTTCCTAATCGCCTTTTTTCATTCGTTTTTCGGTTTATAATTTCTGTATAATAAACAACAATGTAATAACCAATGTAATAATAAATTTATAATTTCTGTAATTAATAATTATGCAATATTAAATGTAATAAATTTAATTATAAATGTAATAATTATGTAAAAATAATAGAATCTGTATGTTTAGAACAGGAAGATAGTTTTAAAATTTGTGCGAATGTACTTAATGAAAATGCCCCTCCTGTCTCGAGAGAATGGAATCCAACCTAGGTGCGAATTTCTTAACGGTCGATCCCTGAACTGTTTTTCCCTCTTGTTTTGTTTCATTTGTGTTTCTGTATCCACCCGAGGAGGATGCCAGTGGGCGTCGAAACTGTCGTGGAAATAAACTCTGTCTATTAGAGTGGGTTTTTATTCTCATAAACCCAATATATTCATCAATGAATCACTTTGTGAGTACAGAAAGGAAATATATAAGAAAATGCAAAGCTTATTAGAGAAAATCCCAAAGACCTGTTACGTAAGGGAAGGAAATATCTACGTTCGGAAAAGTGCGGTACTAAATCCGACTACGATGATTTCCGATAACACATACAAATAATTGAACCTTCCGTATAACTCAAGGTGTATATACCTTTAAATATTGTTATAGGCACTATAACCCCACCGAGTTATTCATGTAATATTAGTTCCTGCTTTATTATATTTCTTATAGAACAGCAGCAACTGCTAACACGGTTCAGCAATGATAACCGCAAGTTCTTCAAGCTCCTCAAGAGTTTCTTAATCAAGGAGCTCCATGGGATTAGCGGACGCTCACGGAACATTGGATCCCTCAGCCAGAAAATTTAACTCCTGCAGAAAGAATTCGTTGAGCAAAAGAAGAGAGCTAAAACCCTCCACAAAAAACAAAGGAACTGAAAGGGAAACTAGAACACCTCCAATAGGCCAAATCCGATATAAGAATGGTATGGTAATTAGTGGGCCAGAGACACCTGCTGAAAGCGAAAATGAAGACCTGAAGCATAAAACAATCGAGGCTTTGTGAACAAATCTTCGAATAAATGTTAAACCAACAGACATCATAGAAGCCTCTAGACTCTGGTGGACCCAGGAAGAACAACGCCACACGACCTATCAGGATTGTGATCCCGAATGAAGACGTGAAAAGGGAATTTGTCGGCGCGTACATCCAGGTGAGACCAAGAATTGACTATCTGACTAGCTATAAGTGAAACCTCTTCAAAGGGATAAGATTTCAGGAAGTACTTTCCAGGTGAGATCTCGAAGTGCTTCGTTCGCAATGGGACAATATGTGTATAAAGAGATCACCGACCGGTGTAAAAGTTCCAAAAAAATCTGATAATGATTTTAATTTTCTAATGCAAGTGAATTTTGGACCAAATAATTTCATAGTTCCGTCCCAATTAATTCAAACGCTCACCCACAGGGCCACACCAACAGATCTCCCAGTAATAATAATTATCGATAATCATACGAGTATATTCTAGTGTTTATTACTGAATGCTTTAAAGTAAGAACCCCTTAATATTTACTATTGACATTATTTGGTGCATTGTTGTTATAGTTGGTGTATCTATAAAAGTTAATGAAAAAATAATAAATAATTTGGTGGTAAGAATAAGAGTATATTGTATTATTAATTAGTTAATAGTGACTAATTGATGATATTAATTAATTATTATTATTATTATTATTGATAAATAAGTGACGATAATAAAAGTATATATTGTATTATCTTTATTTCCGCCATTGTAGCTTTGTCATATTTATCGCTATTATCATTACTTTGCTGCTGTCCTACTTCCTGAAATTTTAGAATTGGCTCGCCATAAACTAAAACTAAATTTTCCTAATGAGCTTTTAAATGTTTAGTTTTCTATCTGATCAAAATCACCCCCATCCCAGTGATTTACTCAAAACCTACTATAAACTGTAACTGAGACTGCTTGGTGCGACTTCTCAATTTTGTTGCTTACTATCATTATTACTTGTCAATTTTTATTATTTACAATCATTATTACTTATCTTTATCATTACTATTTTTATTATTTTATTATTATTATTACCATCACTCATTTCTTATTAGTTATCACTATCTATTATTATTACTATTATTGTTATTACTTAGACTACTATTGTCTTAATGATACGATACTATCATTTTCATTTGCTCATGCTACTGTCGAAAGACCCACTCGATATATTATTCCCAAACAGAAAAGTGCCTTCCTGTATACTTTATTTGTAACATCCGCCCAAATTATCCTTTCCTTTCAGCTTCCCTAAAGTTTTATTACTTTCTCTTTCTAGTCGAAATCCAAACTATGTCTCATACTTTTCTGAAAGGCCTTCCAAGTCTCTTAGAACTGTTACGAGATAAACACGAAGGCGACAATGAATTTTGTAATCTGTCACATACTGTTTAGGAGGGTGTTTGTTACGATATAAACGACATAAGTTCCGCCCAACTAAATTTAAATAATAAGTTCGTGAGAACATGAACATGAGAAAAATACCTGTTAATTTTCATTACAAAATTCATTACAATTCATCGAAACAATTTTCTATCATAGTCCTCACGGAAACATAAATAAACGAAACAACCAAAGACCTATACCCTTTGGATGGGTATAAATGTTTTCCAACATATCGTGGTGGCAGAAAAAAGGAATGCGGGCTTCAATTTACATACAGGGTGTCCCAGAATTAACTATCTATTTCAATGAAATCGGACAAATTTTTTAAAAACACACTTTTATTTATGTTTATCATGTTTAATATGTGTTAAAAATGTATAAATTTCTAAATTTTTTTCATAATTTTATTTTCATAATTTTTTCATTATCTGGTCCAATGAAAGACCGTCTGAAGTCATAGAATGGCAAAGAGACTCTCCTAAAGTTAACGTGTGGCTTGGAATGACCAAATCCAAAATTTATGGCCCATTCTTCTTTGCGGAGGCAACTGTAACAGGTACCGTCTACCTTGATATGCTTCAGCAGTTTCTCGAACCACAGCTTCTTGATGATGGCATTCTTGATAATGTTGTGTTTCAACAAGATGGAGCACCATAAATTTTGGATTTGGTCATTCCAAGCCACACGTTAACTTTTGGAGAGTCTCTTTGCCATTCTATGACTTCAGACGGTCTTTCATTGGACCAGATAATGAAAAAATTATGAAAATAAAATTATGAAAAAAATTTAGAAATTTATACATTTTTAACACATATTAAACATGATAAACATAAATAAAAGTGTTTTTAAAAAATTTGTCCGATTTCATTGAAATAGATAGTTAATTCTGGGACACCCTGTATATAAATCCATTCCATGTACACAAATCACTGATTTTACAGTAATGTCCAACGCTATTGAAACTGCGCCGTAAATCCATTAACTGAAGAATATTCATTTTATTTCAAATCGTAATAATATAAAACAGCATAAAACAATTTTCCTGGGCGACTTCAATTCTGATCTCTTAAAATATAATAAACACAGAGACCCCAAAAAATTCAAATAGAATAGTAACATATGGCTTCTGCCCAGCCATTACGCGAGCTACGTAATAACGACTCCTACGCCTCCTTACGACTCATACATGTTACGACTCCTATAGAGCACTGAATCTTAGTTGACCATGCTGTACAGTATATGGTGTAAAGGTCATCTAAAGCATACATCCAGTATACTTCTGATCGGGATCTATGACCATTTCCTGTGTCTTAGCGTTAAATGAGGGTCATAAAATCCCGGAGACAGATCGCGTAAAAATAAAAGTCGGAAAATAAATGAAAATTTAGAAGGTCTGAAACAGAAATTAGACTCAATAGATTATATATAGGTCCGAAGTCCTCGAAGAGGCTGGCGATATAAATGAAAAATTTATTAAGTTCTCAGACATACTATACGATTTATTCAACGAGCTTCGTCCTGCAACTACTATAAACACGACCCATAAAAAGCAAAATAAACCATGGTTACATAAACCTTCCCTAAAAGCTATACGGTAAAAACATTTAATCTATAAACACGTCAAAAAAGGCACAATGCCCCAAGAAATGTTCACCAATTACAGATGCGAACTAAATACTCAAATAAAAAATAAAAATCAGAGTACTACAGCGATAAATTTCAGGAATACAGCGGAAATTCTAAGAACAATGGAAATTTACCAATGAAACGTTACATAGGAAGAAAGAACAAAGTTGTTATCCCACAAATATAACAATAAATAGTACTACTTACAACGAATCATTAGATATAGCCAGTCATCTAAATAAGTACTTTGCTACCGCAGGAAAAATTACAACTGATCTCATAGCACCCTCGATACAAATCACTATCTTCGAATTATCGACCTATATCACTCTTACTTATATTAGGAAAAATATTTGAAAATCTTGCGTACCCGCAGCTCTCGAAATATTTCGAAGAAAATATCAATTTAGTTTTAGGAAAGGCCCTAAAACAAACGACGCAATTTCAGCGGTATTGGACGTACTATATAAAAACTTTAATAATAATAATAATCCTATCAAAAGCCTCTGATACAATCTACCACGACATACTTCTTTATAAACTATCTCATTATGGCATAAATAACTTTTCTCTAAATTTGTTTAAATCATAACTATACAACAGAAGTCAATACATCAAACATAATAACATCATTACTTCCAAACCAAAAATTACACATGGAGTTCCACAAGCAAGCATTTTGGGCCCCTACTATTTCTGAGTTACATAAATGACGTAACTCTCGTAACAGGAAAGGATTCTAATATGCGGATGACACCTCCCTGATGTACTCAGACAGCTATCTCACAGCCCTGAACGAAATAGTAGAGACATGGCAATAGTATGCGACTGGCTAATAGCCAATAAATTATCCTTAAATAAAAATAAAACAAACTTCATGCTAATCACAAAAAAAGAAATTTACCAGACTTCAATATTATTGTCAACTTGCACTTCATCCCGCGTGTCAATGAAGGGAAATTATTAGGAGTTGTGCTTGATGACAACCTATCCTTTCGTCAACATATCCTTTCCACAAATACACTTAAAATGCTATACTTTTCCCTAATTTATCCACATCTCGCTTACAATATTACTGCATATGGGAGTGCATGTAATTACATCACATTATAAACCAGAAAAGAATTATTAGAAAAATAAACAAGAGTGATTATTATGCTCACACATCAGGAATCTTCAAGCAACTGCGCATATTAAAATTTAAAGATATATTTGAAATACAGGTATGCTATAAACTACAAAATAATCTACTCCGACCATATTAATCGAGAATATAATAAACAATCAGATACGTCACGAACATTTAACAAGGTACTTTCTCATCTTTTATAAAGCGATTAAAATTTAACAAGTTCCAAAGTTCCTGAAGGCCCTCCCCTTTTTGCTCCTTGCTAAAATTCTCATTATCCTTCTTCTAAAAATCTCTCCTATCACATTTTCACTTCACCTCGCATTTCATTATTTTTTGTACCAAGTTTCTAATAAAATTACATATCCTAATTTGCAAGTTCCTTACAGTTTTACTGTACAGGGTGTCTCAAAAGTCACTATCTATTTCGGTGACATTAGATGTTTTTTTTAAAAATGCTATGCTGGCATAAAGATATGTACTTCTGGTGCAAATTTGTGTATTTAAAAAAAGTTAATTGGTTTATTATCTTGACATGCTTGAACAATTCCTCGAACCTCAACTTCTTACAGATGGCATTCTTGACACAGTAGTTTTTCAACAGGATGGAGCACCGTGCCATTATGCAATAATTGTACGTGATTATCTTGACAGACGCTTCCCCGGTCGCTGGATTGGTCGTGGAGGAACACAACCATGGGCAGCACGTTCACCCGATTTAACACCATTAGATTTTTTCGCCTGGGGTTTCATTAAGTCTAAGGTGTACACTGGTAGAAGAATTAGTGATGTAGCCGAACTTCGAAATCGTATTACCGATGTAGTTCAGAAAATAACACCTCAAATGCTGGAAAGTGTGTTCCGGAAAACAACTTATCGCTTTGAGCTCTGTAGAGACACTGATGGTCGCCATGTGGAGACAGATAAATAAATAGCACTAATTCTTTGTGGCACTTACTTTGAAATAAATATTTTTTTCATGTCTTAAACCAGTTTTTCGTAATTCCCATTATTTTTCAAAATAGATAGTGACTTTTGAGACACCCTGTATACTGGTTTCATTATTCGTTGTAATTACCTCCTAATATAAGTATATGTCCTTGTCTCTAAGTTCCCTTTAGTCTTTTAATTCTATTATAAAAATCTATAAAAATATTGTAATCATTTATTATATAATTATAATTAAATCTAATAAGTATATTTCGGCCTGTAAAGTGTGCACACTAGCTAAAGGCAGTTTACAACTGTGTACAACATCTGTATTTAATAGCGAAATTATACCCTCCTGTGAAAACTGAATATACGTATTTGTAAATAAATAAATAAATAAATAAATAAATAAATAAATAAATAATTTATTATTTTTCCATTCCTTATTCTTTTTTCAATATTATTTCGCTGTTATTCATTCTTCCTCTTAATTTTTAACTTCCTTGATTATTAGTATTATTATTATTGACTTTTATGTTTTATTGATTTTTCATAATTTTCTCTATGATTAACACTTTCCATACTCTTAGATCTGTGAATGAAACCACCGAGTCTCAACATACTCGGTATAATAAATAGCAACTACGTTCCAGTAGATACCTTCTGAAACGAGCGACATCATAACGGAAACGTATCTTTTTTTAACTTAAATATTAAAAGCCTTCCAAATTACTTGATAAGTTAACTGACACTCACTCTAAAACTGTTAGAATATATGTCTACATGTATTATATTGACCGAAACCTGGTTAATTGAAAATACTCATAATAAGTAATTTTTTAATATACCTGGCAACACGAGCCACCATATATGTAGAAATAATAACAGAGGCGGCGGAGAAAGCATTTTGATACAATAACTGCATTATTACCGGATATTTAAATAGCGATTTTGCTAGAAAAAATTCTAATAATAAAGCTAATTTCTTCTACAATCTCCTCACTGCAAATGGATTTAGTTTAACAAATATTAGGCCAATAAGGTTACATAGGCTAGATAAACTCTATTTTATTCGACCAAATTCTGGTGTGGTCTTCCCTTGACTGTATGTCAGGTATATTCTTATTACATATTACAGACCATGTACCCACAAACACAATACTAATTAACCATTTACAAACACAGGAGAAAATAAAAATTTGCAATAGACCCTACAACGACAATAATAAATTGAAATTTATCAGAAACGTATCAAATTTTGACTGGTCAGGAATAGTTAAAAGTAACTGTGACATAGAAACAAAATTTTAAACATTCTCAAACACACTAATAGATATATTTAATGCTAATTTTCGTTGCGAGTCAAAATTTGTGCCAAAAAATAATTATAACCATTGAAACACTTCAGCCCTCATTTAAGCATAAACTGTAAACATTCTCTCTATAAATTATAGAAGAATGATATTATCGATGAACAAAGTTACTTAACAGACTAAATTCACTCATAAAAACCACAAAAGTGGACAATTGTCGCTCTAAAATCAACGATACTTTAAAGTATGAGAATAAAAACCCACTCTAATAGACAGAGTTTATTTCCACGACAGTTTCGACGCCCACTGGCATCCTCCTCGGGTGGAGGATGCCAGTGGGCGTCGAAACTGTCGTGGAAATAAACTCTGTCTATTAGAGTGGGTTTTTATTCTCATATTTTGACCTTCACGTAAAAAAGTGAAGTTTTTTGCATTTGATACTTTAAAGTTTTTAGTTAATGCCAAAAGGAAAAGACAAATCCTGTATCGTCGATATAACAGGACGGAATTTCCTTCAGTGATTCCAAAGATATGGCTAATTTATTAAACAATTTCCCTTTCAAAAATAGGAAGCAACATGGCAGCAGCCATTCTAGACAGTATATGCCACAACCCACACCAAATACATCCTTCTTTAAACCAATTCTGCAGAACGAAACCTCAACCACAGTGAAAAACTTAAAAAATAAAAACGCAGCTACCATTTCAATTCCAGTAAAAATATATAAACTCATATCTGATGATATAGCAACTCCACTCACAAGACTGATGAATGAATCAATAGTACAAGATATCCCTGATTACTTGAAAATAGCCAGAGTTTATCCCGTATTCAAATCAGACAGCCTGATTCTCTACCCAATTACTGGCCACTCTCCATATTACCAACCTATTAAGTAAAGTATCTGAAAAAATCGTATACAATAGACTAATCAAATTCTTAACTAAATAAGAGATCCAAGCAGAACACAGGGAGCTATTGAAGAATAGGGACCCCAGCCTTCTTTAGTTAGCTTTATAAGGCTAACTAACGAAAATATCATGACCTAACCTAACCTAACCAATCGTCAAGGGCGTACAGTTACCTAACGATTGGTTAGGTTAGGTCGTGATATTTTCGTTAGTTAGCCTTATAAGCCTAACTAAGAAGGCTGGGGGTCCCTATTCTTCAATAGCTCCGAACACAGTTTGGATTTAGAGTATGTCACACAACAAAAGACGCTATAAATATGCTATTAGAAAATATCTATAAAACCTAAGCTACAAAAAAAACACAATCTCAGTTTCCTGGACCTGTCGAAAGCTTTTGATATGCTCTCACATGATATCTTACTAGATAAACTAAACTCATATGGGATAAGAGGAAATATGCTAAATTGGTTTCACTTATCTCTCTCTAATCGTCACCAGTATCTTAAGACATTTCATCAGAATATGCTGTATTGGAAAGTGGGGTTCCACAAGGGTCTGTCCTTAAGCCCTTTCTTTTCTTAATGCATGTAAATATTTTTATCCATCAACATTAAATTGTATTCAGTATGCAGACAATACAACATAGTTCTACACACCACGATATCAACTCCCTAATAAATGAAATAAACAGGCAATTAGAACAAGTTTATAAAAGGATGTGTGCAAATAACATTGACAGAATCATCATATATAATTGTAACTAAAAGAACTCTGTAATCACGCACATTCCATAATTGGGAAATCTTTTCTTGCAAAAGTGAATGAAGTTAAAGTTTTTGCCATCAAGTTGATGACAAATTAACTTTTAAAAGCCATATACAACACAACATATCAACTTGAAAATATTAGATTTCTCTACATAATATTGAAACTAAAAAAAATTCCCCAAAATGCTCTGCTTACACTATATTACCATATATTGGGGCGTATAAGTCGGTATTTTAAGCTTAAAATTATGCCCCTAAAGTAGGGAGTCGACTTATAGGCCCAGTCTAAAAAATTAACCTTCCACTTTCCATTTTAGCTTGTATTTAAAGACAGGTCTACCTGTCATAGGTCCTTAGTCCTGCATTAGCTCGCCTTTGGTCAACATCTGAATTGGATCCATATGACGAAGCACTTGCAAATGTATCTCAGGATATATATAATGAACTTATGGTGTCAGATGATGATGATGACGATTATGAAGGATTTGATAACTAATTTTTACACGGTTTTTACAGTTTTACTTTTTTATGTTGGCAAGTTGGTGGTCGACCTAAACACCCAGAATAGGCTAAAATCTAAATCTGAAATTGAAAGTTAGGGGATCGACTAATCTGAACCGTAGACTCATACGCCCCAATATACGGTACTCATTTATTCATCCACATTTACAGTATGGAATCACAGCATAGAAGTAGTACAAATAGTTATATAGATATCCGCTAGAAATAATCCATAAAACTGTCTGTTGTCATTGAGAGAGTTCGTAAACAATCTTCTACCTCTCTAATGTTTAAACTAACCATCGGTATCAATATGTAGAAAGTTGCTAATAATAGAAACTGTACTTCGACCATTCGCAGGGGGATCATCCCGAATCAGACTAACCACAATCATAATACAAGGCTTCCCAATGATTTCGTAATAAATTTTCATTCTTTTTATAAGTTACAGGAAGTAAAATGATACGTCCGTCTAATTAAGGAGCTTTCTAATGTGGTGTTTTGCTTCATGAAGACTTACAAGTAATTAATCAATATTGAAAAAATTGTATTTTATGGTGACATCACATTTTGATTAAAATAATTGTCTATGTTCACAGAAATATTTATATTATTAGTTAGAATGTTTTTGTTATTTGTATTCATACATTTTATACCATTTTCTTTCAAAAGTCATCTCTGACTCGTGAAATTTGCATCCGAGCACTGTTTGGTAACATTGTTCCGTACTCTTATAGGTATTTTTCTATAATGGTTCCCACAAAGGAAATACCATACAAAAATAGACTCAAGAATGATTAACACTGTTCTGGTGAATAACTACAGAGACAAATAGCCAATAAAGTAGGAGTTTCATTATTCACAGTGAGCAAAAGCCTCTCTCGTCATTCTCAAGCTGGGACTGTAATGAACAAAGTAGACCGACGGCGAAAGAGGAGGGCTTCGGGAAAAAAGAAGACAGACATGGTTTGATTGAGCAAATGCAACAGAAAGAATGCAATAGCAGCACTTCTACTTTAACAGCGGAGAGACGTTTGAGGGAGGTTGGTTCAATGGATTGGGTTGCTACCAGAAAGCCTCTTTTGCGACGAAGAAATAGAGCCAAACGTTTGAAATGAACATGAAATCAAAGAATGGTCACTCCAAGACGAGTCTATTCACTGTTGAAGTAGAAATGCTGCAGTTGCGTGACGCATTGACTTCAGCAGCTATTCTGTTGACGATTAATGCCAGCTTGTGACATGGCAGCAACAAAATTATATTAAAAAAACTAAACTAACACGAACTTAGATGTAGCTCGTAACGTAAACTAACCCACTTTTTGTTATACTCTTCATACTTTTTTTTTTGTTCTTTTCTTATCCTCTCTTTACTTGCATGTCTGTAGTTGGCATGGTATGACAGTGTTTGAGTTAAGACTGTGTTCGCATGGTTTGTAAGCGTTCTTATTTTACTTCTTTTCAGCTTTCACCCCTTTCCTATTCCCTTCGACTATTTTTCCGACTTGTCGGCAGTGGTCGGATGATGGTGAGTCTCTCTCTCTCTCTCTCTTTCTGAATGAATGTTAAGCCACGAATGATAGGTTTTGCTACTTACTTAACCCCTTATTCTTTTCTTTTAACCCCCTACTCTCTTCTTTCTCTCGGGCAAACCTTAGAGTGGAGCTTAGGGTCTTTGTTAGCCTTAGCTTCTGTAGAACATATGCATCCAATCGATTTTTAAACATATTTATAGACGTGCTACTGATTGCTTCTACCGGCAAACTACTCCAGCTACTTACTATTCTATGCGTAAAAAAATTTTTGGATACTGCTGTTTCGAACCTTCTAGTCAACAACGGCAACGGCAACAAGTTTGAACTCGCTCAATTTAAGTTCTGTTGTAGTCGAATCTATCGGTTCTGAAATTCTGTGCTTTAATTCTGTAGCGTTTCCAATATTATCTTTGATATACAACATAACACCACCTCTTCGCCAATCTATTCTGTTTTTAACAAAAAGTCGATAACCTCTAATTTGATACTTCCCTACAAAGTCACATGTTTCAGCGCTAAGCCACGATTCATTTATCGCAATTTAATTTGCAAACAATTAAAGAAAAAAATTAATTTATTTTGTTTCGTAAGCTACGAGCATTTAAAGACAGAACCTTCAAATTTTGTTAAAACCGCGTTTCCTTCGCGCGCCCAAGGTAAATTCATATTTTTTTACCTATAATTTAAGGAAATTACACCACGGCAGGTCGAGTTACGGCAGCCTGAAAAGAGGAGACAGTATTATGAAGTAGTCTTCCTAGACGCGCAGCTCCAACGTCATTAAGATGAAGTTCATCCCCGAGGAACAAGTCCCTCCCGTCATAGAAACTATTCTAAAAATTTGCAAAATGCACTCCTTCCTGTTGGCAAAGAGACTAAGTTCTTGTTAATAGAGGTCACCTTGCTGTAGAACTCGTTACGTTGGATAATTCGAGGAAATATACATGTTAAAACAATCTTATTAGTTTTTCCTTTAGTCTCTCTAACAAGTCCCTGTACCTAGCCAGCAGCTCTTCCGATCTAGAATTTAAAATGTTATTAGTACCGACATGTATTTTATATATATATATATACGTGTGTGTGTGTGTGTGTGTATATATATATATATTATATTATATATAATATATATATATATATATATATATAATATATATATATATATATATATATACAGGGCGTCCCAAAAAAATTATACACACTTTAACAGCTGATAGCTCAATTGATGTTTCTTTCTTTCCAAGTTAAACCCATTAGAATTAATAATGGCAGTCAGACTAAGCTTTGAACAAAGGAAATTCATTCTAAAATGCTACTGGAAGTGTGAAAACGCAGTTGAAGTGCAAAGACAGTTTAGGAGGGAGTTTCAAACAGATCCACCAACGCGACTTACCATCACTCGAATTAGAGATAAGTTTGAAGCCGATGGAACTGTTCAGAATGTCCACAAGAAGCGTTCCGGAAGACCACGGACATCGACAAGCCCCACAAAGCAAGAAAGAGTACTGGAAACGTATCACCAAAGTCCAAGAAAATCTGTGCGGCAAGCGAGTCGTGAGGTAGGAATTTCAGAATCGTCTGTCCAACGCATTTTGAAGCGCTGTCAATGGAAAAGTTACATTCCAAGATTAGTCCATGCTATTAATGAAGATGATCCGGACCGAAGAGTGGAGTATTGCGAGTGGTACTTGGCACGATGTGGATGTGGATTGGACGAAGGGGTTTCGTAGAATACCCTCCGCGTTCACCAGACCTCACACCACTAGACGTTTTTTTATGGGGATACTTAAAAGACAAAGTCTACGCTATAAAACCTGCAACAGTCGCTGAATTGAGAGCAGCCATTGAACGAGAATGCACACAAATACCAAACGAAATGTTTCGTGATGTTTGCGATTCCATTGCTTCGCGTTATCAGCAGTGCCTGGACCAGAACGGACGTCAGTTTGAAAACAGTCGTTGACAAAACAATTAAATAATGTCTGTAGATTCTATTACATTTTGAAAATGAAATGTATTTTAATAAACACTGCCTTTATAAGTATTTAAAGTGTGTATACATTTTTTTGGGACGCCCTGTATATATATATATGTATCCACATGTGTGTGTGTGTGTACAGCAACTTGTAAATGCTACTAAACAAAAAATGGCAGTTCATTTTTCAAAAACTGAATATACACTGGTAGAGCAGGGCGAAAATATATCGAACTCAAGTTGTCAGTATGAAACGTGGCTGAAAAGGTGCTCTAGTACCCACCTATCATAAAAACATCAACTTTTATAGCCTATGAATATGTGCATTCTCGCAACTTTGACCTCAATTTTGAAGAAAAGCCAAAATTTTGAAACAAATTTAGTTTGGTTAAAAATTATAACAATATTTCCTTTTATAAACCAAAACATGTGTTCATCACTAAATTATATGAAGTGTAACTGCTATCCTCTTGTTCATTCACTTAAAATCTGACTTTGTTTCCCTTTTTGGATTCTCTAGCCGAGATTTCTTGCTGAGAATAACCATTCCATGGCGGGCGTCATGTCCGTAGACTTTTTCACTTGCAGAGGAGATTTCCTTCACAGTTCTTTCAACTGCCTGGGAATGACACGAGTATGTGTCAAGAATTATGGGTTTCTGGCAGTCATCAGTCCTACTTATAACATCAGAGAGTAAGGAAGGAACGGTAATATCTATTTCGTTTCAATCAATCATATCCATGTAAGTCGAAGCTGAGAAGTCGAGCCTGTGGATTTCTCGCCAAACATTCGAATTTCACCCGATATAACACTCCTTTTCGCTTGTAGTACTTTTTGCGACTGCTAGCTTCTGAATATTCTTATTTTTGTCACCGGTCGCAAATAAAAGGATATTTTTAGGATGACAAAAGTAACGGTTGTTTTGTAACACAGAACGAATAATGTCTTGGTCGATTGTATATAGTTTTTGATAGAGCTCAATCATGAAGGAAAAGGTTTTGGCCCCATCCTGGCAAGACCAGTTTGCTTTGATATAGAACCATGTAGAAGCATAGAGGTTCAGTATAAAATGAGCAATCCTTTGAAGTGTCTCTGATGGTTTTTCGTGCTACATGTAATAACGTAAGAGACGATTTGCTTTTGTCAGCCACCGTGTATTATTGAGAGACTCAGGTTGAGCAATTTCTAACAATTTGATAGCTGGACTTCTATCATGACCGTTTTAAATTGACAAACACGCCTTATGAAGGTATTGCTGGTCACTGATGAGATCTGCTAGCACTTCTTCTGGTAAGTCCATCAATTTTGCAATTGGTCTGTTCTTTCGATCAAAGTTCAGATCCTTGCCGATTTTGCCCTGTGAACTTTTAGGTCCTGTCGTTTGCCCGTCAAGAACTTCCAGGTATTTTCTCAAGGTGTGAAGCAAATAAACCATTGTAATGGTCTTCCCAATGTCAGCTTTAGTTTTCTAATTACTCCATTTGATTTACCTGTATTTACATTAGTTGCATCACAAAATACTGTTTTTAAAGTCGATGCAGAGTTGGTATCAGTAATTACTGATATAATTTCTTTAGCAATATTATTTACCCTTTCACTTTCAGGAGTAACATGGTCAAAATATTCGTTTCCTGGAAATGAAACTAACACATAGTGGTCTTCATTCAAAGTCCGCTGGCATTCTCCCACTTTTGAAAGAGTTTTATCAATTTTTCCATCAAATCCAAGGCAAACTATTCCTTTATTCTGTTCTTCATGCTTCTCTTTCTATGCTTCTCCACAAGGTTCTTTGACGACGTAGTTTACTGGGATCAATCGTAGTATTTTCAGATAATAGATTAAGATCTTTCAAGGCAGCATTAGCAATTAAACAAGCATTACGGTTGCTTATTTTGCATCGATCAACTGCCTTGCATAAGTCTGAATATTGGTGTCGATTTTGAGAAGTGATAGCTTCTGTATCTAACTCGTACTCGCTCAATTCGAAATCTTCATTTTGGTGACCTTTCTCACTTTCAGAGCTGATCTTACCAATATCACAAGGATTCAACTGCATTTCCTGGACAAAAATCTTTTGTTTATCTTTAAAGAATTCTCTTTTATGCTTCCTGTTTTCTATTTGTTGTAGTTTTGAATTTTTCACTTTGTCCAACTTACCTATAATCATTTTTCGTTCAGTAAGTTGATCAATCCAGAACTCCCATTCATCATTCGGGATTTTCTCCGCCTTAGCGCATTTACACACTTCTTTTACGAGAACCGGAGGCATAGCACTTGCAGCAACATATTTCAAATAAATTTCAGAAAGAATCATATTTACTTTGATAAGTGCTAGAAGATCTTTTACTCATGGGATATTTTCTAAGTTCTTGTCCCTTCTCAATTACTCTCTTTACCTTAATTACTATGCTTTTGAAGTCGATTGTTGGAATGGAAGCACAGATTATATATATATATATATATCATTCACTTCTTCCGCTATAATTTCAGCGTATTTCTGCGTGCTAAATGTTGCAGTAATGAGCTTATGTTTAAGATAAGCTTTGAACACATCCTCACAAGTTGGTAGTTGGTTGCCAGGAAACTCTGCTGGCGTTCAGAAAACAGAATGCTTCACTTTTTCTCTTGTTATACCAGAAGAAGCCATTACAAGCTATGCTATTAATCTGAAACAAAAGAAAATAAAATGCTGAATCAGGAAACATATGATAGGACACAAATTCACATGTAGGCACACAAATACACATGATAGGTCAAACACACATGGGTCCTACATTTTAAAATAAGCAAAAACAATGTTTATTAATGGTTTTTGATAGACATTGGCATTAATTGAGTTTTTTGTTGAGATCCTCATACCTGTGAGGCGAAAAATTAATTTAAGGAAACATGCTAAAAAGGATCTTTTGTGGCCTTTGTTCGCAATTTATTTTTTCATAGTTGCCAGTACCGAAAAATTAATATTTCTAAAATATATTACTTATTTCTTAATCAGTGACTACTCGGGCATCTTTTTCAGCATGTTTCATTAAATTAAATTTTTTCAACCCACCCGAACTACAGTATTTTCAAAAATATGTGCAAAACTCTCAGTCTTAAATCGGGTGCAATCACAATTTATATAAATTATATTTTAAAACTTTCCATTATATTAGGCCGTGTATATATAATGTTCCGCATTTATGTTACGTTAAGATTGTATCATGTCATTTTTTATTTGTAATTATGTAAATGAATTGGTATTGGTATTTCATCATGTACTGCTTACCGTATTCTTACTACTATTTTTTTCTATTATTTTTAAGATCATCTCACTTTTTATTTGTAATGTTTTTAATTAATTCTGTCATTAATGACAGAATTAATTAAATGCAACCATTTTATTTTCCACCATTTCTATTTATTCCTTATTTCCTGTTGTAAAAATTTAAATTAATCTCGAAAATTTTTGTCTGAAAAGTTTTCATGCTTCCCAAAGGCAAATTCAGAGAAGAATGCTCTGATTAGACTACTTGCTATTAAAATATAAAACGTTAATGCCAACCAGTGGCGTATTCTCCATGAATGCATGGCTGCAGTGCATGCCTTTCTTTAGTTAGAAAAAAATTACATATATGTTACAAACACGCACCAACATAACTTATATATTACAAATATTATCATTATATTTTGTAATTTATTAATTTCTTTTAATTTATAAACAATTATCCCAGTAATATTAATAAAGTTTCATTGTGTTCATTAATATTACCCTGCGTCTTATCTATAACATTGCTAACCATAAAATATACATTCAACCCATATATATATATATCTCCAATACGGGTGAAAATTGCAAAATATTTTGCTCTATAAGCTCGAACGAATGCGGATTTCTGGCTGCATGCAAAACGTTACAGAAAGGCGTACATACTTTGAAAATAAGTGCTCCAAAATGAGCCTTGTTGTGTGCTGTCTTAAGACCGCACACTGTTTCCCCATGTTCCTTTCAAGTACCAGTCGCCAGATGCCAACTTTCCAATGTAAATAATCATTACTCTTTGCCTAGCATTGAAATTAGAACGTGTTCATATTATTTATTATACTGTAGATGCTAATATACAATGCTATGTCTTGTACTGGATGCGTATTGAAAATGACCACGCTACGCCACTGATTTGCCAACATACTATGAACCTATATGGATATAATGTATACCTTATGTAATGTATTCTTTAGCAATAAAGATTGCTTGTTTGTTTGTTCGTTTCGTTACTTCGATCATTCTCATTATCTAATTACTTTTTGAGAAGTAAAATAGAAAATGAAAGGCCTTGTAGAAAGAACAGTCCTACCTTTAGGTTCTTTTTTCAGATTTCCAAAGAATACTTGTAGATGTTTGATTAATCATGGCCAAACTAATGTGAAACCATGAATAATCAAACACCATGCAGGAATATTAACAGGGATTAGTGAAAATACATCAAATCATAGGAGAATTGGTTTTAAATTAAACGTACCTATATATTATTTGTACTCTTCTCCTAAGATACTGTATATATTGTATTAATCTTTTAACAGTATTAATTAATAAACATAATGAACAGACCTGGCAACACTGTCGACGATAAAATTTTAGAAACTATTAAAACTGTTTAACCCTCGTCAGAAACCTTCAATTTAGTTATATTACTGGAACTATGGGGGTCAATATGACCTTAGGTCTAAAATCTTACAAAATCATGCTATAAAAAGTCTGTAATGAGACAGTCACATGAATGAAACATTGTATTTGATGTTTAAGAACTTTTAACGAATATCATCATCTCTTTCAATGTTTTCATCCCATGGTTCCTATGAGGGTTAAAGATGTAGATTGTAGAAACTCAGGGTGAGTGAAATATAGAAAACGTCTCAAGAAATGAACAGTAAAATTAATGAAAATTAGAAAAATTAAAAAGGCATTACCAGTTATTTATATTAGGAAATATTTATAAGTGTGAACTAAAGAGTCCCAAAAATGAACGGTAGAAGCTTATGGGCTTTATAAGCATGCAAAGACCAGATTTCGCCGAGATAAGCTTACACAGCTTTGTGTAGACGTTTACTTACCGTTTAACGAAAGGGAATTTAAAATACCATCTCGCGAAGATTTTTTTAATGGAATCCTTACTTGTAATAAACTAAATTTTATTTTTCAGCATTATTACCTTCTCAGATTGTTTTCTCATTAAATGATAATACAAAATTTCATTTTTAGGAATAAGTATTACTAACTATGAATAAAATGGTAAAATGGTAAATTTGGGGACAATTTTTTTGTTTTATTTAAAAAAATAGAATTATCAATAAATTCCAAATAGCCTTTTATGTCATGAGTAAGTGGTTTTGGTAAATAGAAATTGTAAATAAATTTTTATATAATAGTTAAACATAAGACTAGTTTGTGTCGTATACACTTTTATATATATATATATTATATATATATATGGGATGAATTTCACAATTAAACACGTGAAATGAATGAATGCTGCAATCCACAAGGAAAAAGAAAAACGATTCCAAGGCCTTTCGTGTATTCAGGGCTACACCTCGTCAGGGAATGAAGAGAGAAGGCAAGATGCCTATAAATATATACAACGTAGCGGAAACCAAAACAATTAGTACATACTTAACAAGAGTTAATGAGAGGCAAAAGGAATTTTAACAAGATGTCAATTTTATACATTCCCGCACTGTTACTGAAATTGTTTTTTATAATGGATAAATGCACATTCTAGAATATTTCTTTCTATTGTATCTGTTTTCAACAAGCGCTTTAGAACTATCCCACTTGATGCTATGATTACATCTATACATATGGTTAAACAAAGCATTGGAATTATTAGCTGTTCTACACACATATTTATGCTGTTTTACCCAAATATCTAACGTTTTACGCGTTTGGCCTATATATACTGAGTTACATTGTGTACATCCGATCGAATACACACAACCAACATTTTTTTGGAATCGTTTTTCTTTTTCCTTGTGGGTTTGCAGCATATATATATATATATATACACACAGTATATATATACGTATATCGGGTGGCCCAAAAACAAACGCCTTGAGATTTGAACATCAATAACTTCAAAAATATGTAGTTCACACTTCCAAAATTTATATAACTTTTACCTCAATCTATTGATAAGCCATCATAAAAATTTCAGATCTCTACATAAAATACTTTTTCCACAGCTGAGGGAACAATGAGGTATGGTGAAAAAAACAAATAGCATAAGCTGAAAAAATTTTATTATCCACATCTTATCAACAAATATGATCAATATGTCCACCTTCCTGCTTACAAACTAATCTTAACATTTTCTTCCACGACATGATACATTTTCTAATTTCTGCTAGTTATTTTGTCCCATAATTCGAGTATTTTTTTTTCTTTAATTGCATTTCTCTAAACTTTTCTGTTTGGCTTTCATAAATCTTCGCTAGAGTGTTCCATATGCAATAATCCGTGGGATTGCAATCAGGTGATTGCGGGGTCCAGTCGTTTTTTCCAATGAAGTTGACTACATTCTGTTGTAGATAATCCTGTGTGAACTTGCTAGTACGAGCTGTAGCACCATCTTGTTGGAGTATAAAATCGTTTCCATAATACAGACGCCGACAATCGGGCAAAAGATTCTCCTCTAAGAGATTTACATAAGTTTCTGAATTCACTTTTTTATTTTCTGAAATGAAATTAATTTTCATCTTTCCATTCCACGATACACCTGCTAATACCATGATTTTTTTTGGAAAACCGACTTGTCTGGTGGTAAAGTCTCAATGGAGGAATGTCTTTCTTACGCCGACCATAAACAACATCGTTCCAGGAGTTTCGAGCAATCTCGATGGTGAAATCTTTTTCATCTGTAAAAACTATTTTTTTAACATCATTGGACGAAAATCTATGAAACAATTTTCTACAACGAATTTTTCTTTTAGCTCTTACATTGCTGACACGTCTTGAAACACGGATCCTTTTAAATGATTTAAGTCCTACCGTTCTCTGCATTCTTTGTATGGAACTTCGACTGATACCTAAATTTCTTGCAATTTTCCTCTGAGAGCAGTGTGACCCAGGTCGATCCTCTTGAGACAGGCTCATCATTTCGATCACTGCTATATTGTCTTGAGTGTAAACTGTTTTAGGCCGACCACTTCCACGCTTCCGTGCCGTCGAACCGGTTGCTTTAAGTTTTTTAATTATTCTATTCACAGACGTAACATTACAAGTTATTCCTGGAAATTCCCTCAAAATTCTTGCCCCAGTCCATCTTTTTTCCAAGAAACATTTTTCAGTCACCACTTTTTCACCGTTAGTTAGAACCATAATTTGAAGAGTAAGTTTAAAAAACAGTATTTAAGATGGGCGTAGCCCATATCATCGGACGTTTTTCAGAGACTAACAGATTATCCATAGGCTAAGGAAACTATTACAAGTTTTAGAATAGTTGCCAGGTACAGTTATACACATTCAGGATTTATAATATTCGTTTTTTTCACCATACTTCCTTGTTCCCTCAACTGTGGAAAGTAGTATTTTATGTAGAGGTCTTAAATTTTTATGATGGCTTATCAATAGATTGACGTAAAAGTTATGTAAATTTGTTGTTTTGACTCTGGATCGAAATGATGAATCCATGTTTCACTCATAGTAATAAACCTAGATACAAATTTTTCTGGATCTTCCTGGAAAAGGTCCAAGCATTGTCTTAAAATTTGAACTCGAGTTCTCTTCTGGTTGTCATTCAACATTCGTGGCATCCAGCTTGCAGACACTTTTTTAAGCTTTAATTTGTCTGCTAATATTGAATATGTGCTGTCAAATGAAATGCCAACATTCTCAGCTATAAATCGAACACTAAGTCGGCGATTATTCATCACAAGATCATTGACTTTTTGGACATTTTCTTCAGAAGTCGATGTTGATAGCCGTCCAGACCGTTCATCATCTTTGTTCGACGTGTTGCCCCGTTTGAATTCTGCACATCACCTTTTAACAGTAGAATAAGATGGGGCAGCGTCTCCTAATGTGTGCTGTATATCTTCAAAAAACGTTTCGGGGAGTCATATTCTTAATAGAGAGATATTTATGACGGCGCGTATTTCAAATTTGTCCATTTTCATAAAGTTCATCACAATGCTTCACATTACAACCTGTAAAACAAAAAATATTTTGATTAGCGTTGTTTTTATATTTAGTACGCATATTTAATAATAGTTGTACTAGATATAGTGTAACTTTTATCTCAAAATACGCATTATATCTAGGCCAGGCCGAGAACGTTTTGATCTCCCCTCGTAGATATTTGGGCTATTAATCATATTAGCCGAAATCCATATTGGGCTCCAAATAAACCTAACCTAAGCTGCCTAACCTAACTTACAAAAAACACACATGTGGTTGTATGCTCTGTTGGGCAATTTATTTGGAGCCCAAAATGAGCTATTATAATTGATCGCCCAAATGTCTACGTATACGCTACACGAACTAGTCCCATGTTTAGCATGGGAAAACAAAAATTCTAAGGTAATTACTGGATAATTATTCGTTTTACCGCTGCGGGGCGATTTTGATATGAGAATAGGTTTTTCTAGTGTATTTTGGTTTGTTTTATTTAAATCTGACCTCCATTTCTTGTGCAAATGAGCAAATTTTGAAAAAAAGTGAAAAAATTCTCATTTTCACAACAAATGAAGGTTAGATTTTAACAATTCACACCAAAATACACCAGAAAAACCTTTTCTCATAATATAATCAACCCAACCAAAACCTAACCTAACTTATGTCCAGACCAAAAATATATCTGCATACACGCTATTGCGTTGATCCATTACCTAACGTATACATTTAACAAAAAAAAAAACCCGCAAGCTTACCTGTAGTTACTGCTGTCGTTTCCCTTTACTTGAAGCCAAATACCTTTCAATCCTGAAATTTCGACAGAGCACCGACTTACACGTTTTGACTTTTTGTTTGTGGTCTGACGGTTACAGACGAAGGAATGTCTCCCTTTCCTATAAATTAAAGGGTTTCCACACTTGGGACACACTCGGGAATTGGGCAAAATACCTTGTGTCCTGAAAATAGTAATTGCTTCGTCGTCATTAGTATGCACCCGGCGAATTACGTCGAAATACGATAACTCACAACCAGAACACGTACCGGGTTCCATTTCGAATTTGTCAATGGTTGGCGCGGAAGAAATTTGAAATCAACGTATGTGCGAAATAGTTCCTATCATCTGCGCATGTGCTGAACATGTTACGTCACGGCAGACACAGATGACGTCAGAAATTTCCACATGCTCCAGTACCACTGAACACATCGTGCAATTGAAAGTAGTGCTACGTTTGAGAGTAAATAACAAAAACTAAGAATTTGCACAAGAAACGGCTGTTATATTTGGAATCAGTATAAAAAAAATTGATTATTTATATGATATGCAAATAGTTGAAAGCTCCCGCAGGGGTAAATCGAATATTAACCAATTACTGTAACCTAACCTAACCCACCAAAAATCACTTGCATGTGGTTGTATGCTCTATTAAAAGTCTAATAAACAATTTATTCTTTTAAATTAAAAAACAAAATTGTCCACTATTTTTAACCGGTGTCCGGACAATTCGTCCCTGAACAATTCGTCCCCAGGACAATTCGTCCCTAGGACAATTCGTCCCCAGACAATTCGTCCCCAGACAGTTCGTCCCCAGACAGTTCGTCCCCAGACAGTTCGCCGCGTACAAATAAAATTTATTATCTAAGTTAGGTTTTAGAAAACGTAAAAAACTTCTAATATTTACTATTACATACAGTTACATACAATACATTTTAATAGTAACAAACATTAAAAAACAGATAAAGTGAAAGCATAAAAGGCATTTAAAATTTGAGATTATGGGCAACCCCTTTTAAGAACTGAAGCTTATTTATCGAGTCATACTTTTCTATTAATTTTAGTATACGACTATCTAGATCTCTGTATTTTTTCTTCTTAAAAACGACTTCCCCCTGAAGAAATTTCTGCATTTTGCTTCTTGCCAAACCTTCTTCGCGTCGTAGCACGTCTATAAGAGTCCATATATTGGGGTGGATTGCGCTCACCGCACGATTCAGGGCACTGTGAAAAGCTTCTAAGCCGTTTATGGTACGGGGTTAGGTTAGGTTAGGTTTTTACTTGTTTTAAAGCCTAACTTAAATAATAATTTTTAATTTATGAAGGTTTTATGAAGAAAAAGTTGCCGAGTGTCTCTTACTTTTATTTTGAAGGCGACGAGTACTTAAGGTCATATTACAATTTAAAACTTAAAAATTAATTTTGTAGGCGACGTACTGTCCGGGGACGAATTGTCCTAGGGACTAATTGTCCGGGGACGAATTGTCCGGCGACGAATTGTCCGGCGACGAATTGTCCGGCGACGAATTGTCCGGCGACGAATTGTCCGGCGACGAATTGTCCGGCGACGAATTGTCCGGCGACGAATTGTCCGGCGACGAATTGTCCGGCGACGAATTGTCCGGCGACGAATTGTCCGGGGACGAATTGCCCTCGCACCTTTTTAACCTAAGCCAAATAAAATATATATGATAAAAATCACAACTCATGAACCCTAAAATAATTTCACTTTCTAATAATATCATATAGTGATCATCAAAAACTCCACATTTTATTTGAAACGACATGTAAAGTTTACAATACCTATCACGGCCAACGATTTTCCCAACTCGTTACACAGCTTTTGAGAGACATAACACTGGTATGCATAGGAAATTTTTTTGTCTGCTGTGAGGGTTTTTTCAACTCATATTATATAATTCGACCATGCTGAATTCGAAAATGACATTGGTTTTTTCTCTATTGGCCATTTATTATAAGTCCAATTTTATCCCCAAATTTATTGATTTTTTTAGCTTAAACACTGTAGATACGAGTAATATTATAAGAACACTCGTGAAAAATGAAAACATTGTGTGAATAAATACTTTTATTCATACAATGAATATGGAAAAAAGTTTATTGAGGAAGGAATGAAGTTTTTTGGCTTTCCGTCTGTGTTTTTCTTCGGGCACGTCTCGCTTCAAACACCAGCAATAGTCCGCCAGCATATTGATATCCCAGTTTCCCTGGTACCTCTCTTCCATTATTTTGATATCTTGGTGAAATCGTTCACCCTGTTCCTCACTATAATCCCCGCAATTTTCAGGAAAATAGTCCAAGTGGGACCACAAAAAGTGCATTTTTATGGACATGCGCGACCCATGAGCTTTGAAAGCTTCCATCAAATTTTCGACAACGGACTCGTATTCTGGACTTCTACGCTTGCCAAGAAAATCAGTGACAACTGATTTGAATGCCTGCCAGGCATTCTTCTCAGTTGGAGTCATTGCGTTTTCGAACTGAGTATCCTTGATCAAAGTTCGAATTTGAGGACCATCAAAAACCCCAGCATTTAGTTTAGCATCAGATATATGAGGAAATTTACTCTCGAGATATCGGAATGCTGAACCCTCCTTATTCATCGATTTGATGAAATTTTCATCAAGCCCAGCTTAATATGAAGTGGTGGGAGCAAAATTTTTGTTGGTGGTACAAGGGGCACTGAAACGACATTATGCGACCCAGGTTCAAAATTCTCTCTGGATGCCCACTCACGCTGTGCATAGTGCTTCTCGTCCGCTCGGCTATCCCATTTGCAGAGGAAACATGGGTATTTCGTGTATCCCCTTTGCATTCCCAATACAAATGCCACAATCTAAAAAAAATGAAAACATTTAAAGAATTTAGAGAATTTGTTCTATCAGATAAAAAAATCTATGCATTGGACTGTATCACTTCTGTGGGGAAGTTAAGTGTTCTTATACGCTCTCAAATAACCTTTGGAAAAAACAACATAGTCAATAGCAATAGTTTACTTATGATATTAGTATTACCTTCAAATCTCCACAGATCCTCCAGTTATGTTGGTCGTATACGAGAGCATCCAGTAAAATTTTCATGTTATCGTAGCTCTCAGTAAGTTGTACGGAATGTGCTACAGGGACTGATGCAACCCTATTCCCAATGTTGAGAAGTACTGCTTTCAAACTTCGTTTAGACGAGTCTATAAATAGCCTCCATTCTGATGCGTTATATGGCAGGCCCAAGGATTCGATTAGCCCCTCAACATTGCAGCAGTACACTAAGGAAGAAGTATTTTCGTGCACTGCAAAAAACTTGCGGAATTCTTCCTCTCGTTTCCTATACCAGGAGAATGTTGTTCCCGGAGCCAGCAAGTTGTCCTCTCGAAGTCGTGAGCCCAAGATCTCGGCAGCTAATTTGGAAAGTCCTAAATCCCTGGTAAGATCATTAAGTTTGGCCTGGTTGAGAGGCCTCGGCTCATTTGAAGCGGTATTTTGAGGTATATACGACTGGGACTGGTCATTGGTCATTGATTCATCATCAGAATCATCGAAGTCCAGGGTTTGAGGTGGGTCGGGTATTGGAATTCCAGGACCATGGGGTACAGGTCTCATAGCAGAAGGAATGTCAGGGTATACAACAATGTGTTTATTCTTCTTGTTAACTCCTGAAAATAGAAACACAGAAACATGGATATAAAACTTGCATATGAAATAGAAGAAGCATTCAGACAGTGGCGACTCGTGAGGGAAGGCTGCGGTCTGTAAGATATGAAATAGGTCGATGGAGTCTGTATATTTTCTTTCTTTTTCATTCATATTGTCCCTTCGGGGACAATATGAATGAAAAAGAAAGAAAATATACAATCATTGTATATGTAAATGTAACTTGTATAACAATATGTATGTGTAAATGTATTTTCTATAACAATATGTATATGTAAATGTATGATTACCATTATGGTGAATATTATGCTATATATGGTGAATATTACATTATGGTGAATATTATGTCAAGTTTCACACGAGGATTTCAAAATATTTAAGAAAAATAATTTATAAGCCCACCTTGGAGGTTTGTCATGCAGAAATAGCAATCTGTCACGTGATCCTTTCCTTCTCTCCAAATCATGGGAATTCCAAAAGGCAAAGATTTCGCTCTGCCTTTGCTCCATCTTCTCAAATTTTCAATGCACGTCTTGCAGCACATATGAGGGGCGAAATTTTTGTCCTGGTCCCCTAGCTTAATTCCAAAGTATGCTCTATACATTGTCTTCACAAATTTAGTGATTTGGGACTGGTTATTTGGCATGGTAACCGTCCCACATATGTAGCAGAATCTATTGGGATCATTTTTACACGCTCTATTCATTATGAAATATTTTATCTATATGCCTGAAAAGTAAAAAAAGATATTATACAAGTGAAACAAGTGATGATAGATGTTACTGTTCCAATTCCGCTTTGACAAAATCACGAAAAATTCTATTTTACTTATGAGGCCATAGCCGGATAACCTGAGCTGATTGAGACAACCGGATTGCAGATTCGAAATCAGCAGGAAAAACTCTATAAGAATCACTTACAAAACCCTTGACAGCAAAATTGATGCATATCAGTGTAATTAATGTAATAAAATATTATAACTTCAATGCACGACAAGTTTCCGATTAATTATTACCCGAAAAGTAACAAGACGCACCTCAATCAAAAACGAATATCGGGAAATCCTCCGACCACCTATAGTTAAAACTTTGGTAAAATTGTCGTTCAGCACCCAACTAGTGACCCCCCCCCCCCGTTCTGATTTTTTCCTAGTGCAGTTTTAGCTCCTCTTTCCAAATGTGCAATCGAAATTTGTCGCAAATGAATATTAAAAAAGTTACAGCCATTTAAAGTTTACCTAATCACCAGTTCGGTGCTAAACTGCAATTTAACCGGATACGAGATTGCTGTGCGGCCCCCGGTTAATTGAATGCCCGGTTAGGTCAACTGAATGGCCGGTCGGTTAACTGTACGCCCTTGATGATTGGTTAGGTTAAGTCGTGATATTTTCGTTAAAACTAACGAAAATATCATGACTTAACCTAACCAATCGTCAAGGGCGTACAGATGACATAACCGGGCATTCAATAGACCTAACCAGGCATTCAATTGACTGCTCTCACAAGTAGATCGATCACAACACTGCATTATCACATGCTCACACTACAACAATAATATTCAGACTAAACTATGTCTAAGAAGGCACTATATAAACATTAATAACAACAAAAATTATTGTTAAATTGCAGCTTAGCACCGAACTGGTGATTTGGTAAACTTTAAATAGCTGTAACTTTTTTAATATTCATTTGGGACAAATTTCGATTAACCATTTGGAAAGAGAGGCTAAAACTACACTAGAAACAAAAAACCGGAAAGGGTAGGGTCACTAGTTGGGTGTTAAACGACAATTAACCAAAACTTTAATTTATAACACTGAAACTATAGAGTATAATAAACAATCTAAATAACGCCGTTATGCGATAACATAATGAGAAGTATTTTATATTTAATGGTGCTCATCTTTACACACAAGTTCATCTAATTTATAAAATTAAAGCACCATAATTCTTTATTCCAGACATCTCCCGATTTTTGCACCATCACAAAAAATGATGATGGATCACTTATCAGTGATGCCAACCTTACTGTTAAGTCAAATTACTATACCGTACTTACATATTTTGAAGTCCCTACGTTTATCCTGCCAGAAATAAATAAATATGCAAAAACATTGCGGTATTTTCTTTTCATTGGTTACCATCATCAGATGAACTTTTCCCCTTAATGAAAACAATAAATTATTAAATTAATGAAAGAATTATGATATAATATGTACAATCTCTTTATTCCATTACATATTATATCGGAAAGCACTACAACACGCTACACTTTTAGCTCTTTCACTCCACTTTTAATTTACAGTAGATATACATTTAAACTTGCGATTTTTGTCCTCTTGTTCCAAATCGGCTTTTAAATGCTTGACTGAGAATCCTATTTTATTCCTAATCCCTTTTCATAGAAAGGATTCTTATCAAATGAATGACCGCAAATCTAATCATTGGTAACACGATTTTCACTTCTACTTGATTCAATTCATCTATGATCAAGCGTTCATAAAGCTTAATAAAGTAAATAACTTTATTTATTTATATATATATATATACGAGGGTGGTCAGAAAATAACGGCATATAATTTTGTAACTAAAGGACCTACACTGATTATGTTTGTATCAGGTGAATTCGTTAATCATTGCTGGCAACACTGCACGTAGATTCGGCTGCCATCTACCGTACATTGGTTATATGAGTCAGTTTAACATGGCGGCTCGACTGGAACAGTGCCCTGCCCTACGGAGCAGTCCAGAACGTTTATGTTTAATGGCCACTCGTAAACGTTCCAGTGTTGAACAATATGCAGCTGCATTGATTGTTGTGTCTTTATGCATGAAGTCTGCGAGCAAAACGCCTTTGTGGTCCCAAAACACGTAACCATCACTTTGCCAGCAGGACCTCACAATCTTGAACTTCGATGGTCACGGAAACCTAGGGTGTTTCCATCCCATGCTGGCACGTTTTGTTTCCGGAGTACGGTGATGAACCCATGTCTCGTATCCTGTGACAATGCGCTCGAGAAATTCTTGACCACTGACAGACTCGGAATATCGTTGCAGAAATTACTGTTCCAGTCGAGCCGCCATGTTCAACTGACTCGTATAACCAATGTACGGTAGATGACAGCCAAATCGACGTGCAGTGTTGCCAACAATGATTAACAAATTCACCTGATACAAACATAATCAATGTAGGTCCTCTAATTACTAAATTATACGCCGTGTAAATTTATTTTCTGACCGTCCCTCGCGCAATATATATATATATATATATATAATATATATATATATATATATATATATATATATATATATATATATATATATATGCCCATTCGGTTACGACAGGAGAAAGGTTAATAACAGCCTGGCTACATTTCATCACCCGAAGGAAATATCAAACATCCAAAGGTGTTTTACGTTATTACACCCTGCACTCAAGCCAATGGAAAACATTTAATCATTCAGATCTATCTGACAAATACGAGGGGATCATAAGATAGAAGTACAAACGCATAACCGTGCATTTGTGCTTATAGGGGGTTAATAACGTAAAAGTACGCGAAAGCATTTGGTGTTCTCTTCGAGTGATGAAATGTCGCCAGGTTGTCAATTTTTTATTCTGTCGCAGCCGAATAGTCAACGTCCATGTCTCCGAGTCAGAGTGGCCGAGGTTCGAATCTTGGTGAAGGATAAATTTTGTATGCATGCAAAAATGCGTGGTTATGCGTTGATATATATATATATATATATATATATATATATATATATAATTATGCGGGTTGCTTCTACAGAGCTTCAATTTAATATTTAGTAGAAATCCAATGACAAGGAGAAATGTAAATGCCATGAAAAGTCTTCTTTATTGCGCAACGTTTCGAGCAATACGCTCATCTTCAGGCTGTTTAATAACAATGTGAAATTAAAATCAATATTGAATGAAAAACAAACAGAAATTTCTATAACCTATTCGTAAAGACAAATTTTAAAAGACTGAGAAAAGAGGGTTAAGTTCTAAGTTATACAGATTTACATATCAAAATTAAGAAGTTATTTTTAAATACATGTAGTAAATGTGAAATTAATACACTGGAAAAATTACCAATAGTACACTGGAACAATGGAGCTATCTACCTTACACAGCAGTATCCGAGGCCGACTAATTTGAGCAGAGGAGACGGGAATGAAAGATGGCGAGGGAGATAGGGGAAGGAGGGATTATAAGGAATTGGGGAAGGAGGAGGGATCATAGCAGATTGAGAGGGACGGACGATGAGTCAACATTCAGACTAGGGGACAATGCTTTAATGAAAAGGGATTCTAAAATTCTTAGTGAGTTGGGACAAGTATTACAACCAAGAATTTTAAAATTGTCTAAAGTGACATCAATTTTGCATTTGATGCTATGTTCACGTATGCTGGAGGCTTCCTTAGTTTTTAAAATTTTACCTGTTCGGCCACTTATTCCCATATGCGAATAAAATCTAGCCCTGAGAGAGCGAACAGTGCTGCCGATGTAATTCCCAAGGAGACACCTAGGGCAGGTAAATAAATATACAACACCGCTACGCAACGAGTCAGGGGTTCGATCCTTCGCTGAGAAAAAGCTACCTAAAGACGTTTTATTAATAAATATGATGCGGAAATCAGTATGATAAAAAAATTTCCTTAACAATTTTGTAAATTTAAGCTTAAATTCCTTATTCAAGGGACCCATTTCAGGTACCAAGAAATATTTTATATCCTTCGGCACTGTAATACATGGAAGTTGAGGGCTATAAACATTATTTAAGAAGGATCTAATTAGTTTGTCTACATATTGAACAGGAAAACTATTATTAGTAAAGTATGATCTTAGATTATTAAATTCATCATTAAGTAAGGTAAAATTAGAGGTCAAATTATATCCTCTGAACAGGAGAGTTTTAATACAAGACATCTTATAGTTGAAATCAGTAAAACTAAAAAAATTCATGCCCAAACCAGTGAAAGTGGGTTTCCTATAAACTGATGTAGTAATAGAATCACCGTTTTTCGAAATTAAAAGATCTAAGAAGGGGAGGGAGCCATTTTGCTCAGTTTCCATTGTATACGTTATATTGGGGTGCAAAGAATTTAGGAAGTTAAAGAATTGTTGCGCTTGTACCGCATTATCAAAGACTGCTATCGAATCATCAACGAAGCGTCGATAGAAAATTGGCTTGAGATGAGTGGGAGATTGTCTAAAAATTACACTTTCTAAATGAGTCATAAAAAAGTCAGCTGCTAGCGGTCCGACTGGTGATCCCATCCCTACCCCATCAATTTGTTGGTAAACCTTATTGTTGAAAGTGAAATAGCATTGTTTGAAGACCAATTCTAAAAGTTCCTTCAAATGAGACAATGAAAAACCATGAAAATTATCAACTGAGCTAAAAACCCTATCTAAAATAATGGCAATAGTTTCAGATACAGGTACATTTGTGAAAAGTGACTTTACATCAAAACTGACAAAAAACTTTTTTGAATCGAAGTTTTTACCCAGGAGTTCTTTTTGGAATTCAAACGAGTTATTTATAGTGTTTTTTGTCAGTTTTGATGTAAAGTCACTTTTCACAAATGTACCTGTATCTGAAACTATTGCCATTATTTTAGATAGGGTTTTTAGCTCAGTTGATAATTTTCATGGTTTTTCATTGTCTCATTTGAAGGAACTTTTAGAATTGGTCTTCAAACAATGCTATTTCACTTTCAACAATAAGGTTTACCAACAAATTGATGGGGTAGGGATGGGATCACCAGTCGGACCGCTAGCAGCTGACTTTTTTATGACTCATTTAGAAAGTGTAATTTTTAGACAATCTCCCACTCATCTCAAGCCAATTTTCTATCGACGCTTCGTTGATGATTCGATAGCAGTCTTTGATAATGCGGTACAAGCGCAACAATTCTTTAACTTCCTAAATTCTTTGCACCCCAATATAACGTATACAATGGAAACTGAGCAAAATGGCTCCCTCCCCTTCTTAGATCTTTTAATTTCGAAAAACGGTGATTCTATTACTACATCAGTTTATAGGAAACCCACTTTCACTGGTTTGGGCATGAATTTTTTAGTTTTACTGATTTCAACTATAAGATGTCTTGTATTAAAACTCTCCTGTTCAGAGGATATAATTTGACCTCTAATTTTACCTTACTTAATGATGAATTTAATAATCTAAGATCATACTTTACTAATAATAGTTTTCCTGTTCAATATGTAGACAAACTAATTAGATCCTTCTTAAATAATGTTTATAGCCCTCAACTTCCATGTATTACAGTGCCGAAGGATATAAAATATTCTTGGTACCTGAAATGGGTCCCTTGAATAAGGAATTTAAGCTTAAATTTACAAAATTGTTAAGGAAATTTTTTTATCATACTGATTTCCGCATCATATTTATTAATAAAACGTCTTTAGGTAGCTTTTTCTCAGCGAAGGATCGAACCCCTGACTCGTTGCGTAGCGGTGTTGTATATTTATTTACCTGCCCTAGGTGTCTCCTTGGGAATTACATCGGCAGCACTGTTCGCTCTCTCAGGGCTAGATTTTATTCGCATATGGGAATAAGTGGCCGAACAGGTAAAATTTTAAAAACTAAGGAAGCCTCCAGCATACGTGAACATAGCATCAAATGCAAAATTGATGTCACTTTAGACAATTTTAAAATTCTTGGTTGTAATACTTGTCCCAACTCACTAAGAATTTTAGAATCCCTTTTCATTAAAGCATTGTCCCCTAGTCTGAATGTTGACTCATCGTCCGTCCCTCTCAATCTGCTATGATCCCTCCTCCTTCCCCAATTCCTTATAATCCCTCCTTCCCCTATCTCCCTCGCCATCTTTCATTCCCGTCTCCTCTGCTCAAATTAGTCGGCCTCGGATACTGCTGTGTAAGGTAGATAGCTCCATTGTTCCAGTGTACTATTGGTAATTTTTCCAGTGTATTAATTTCACATTTACTACATGTATTTAAAAATAACTTCTTAATTTTGATATGTAAATCTGTATAACTTAGAACTTAACCCTCTTTTCTCAGTCTTTTAAAATTTGTCTTTACGAATAGGTTATAGAAATTTCTGTTTGTTTTTCATTCAATATTGATTTTAATTTCACATTGTTATTAAACAGCCTGAAGATGAGCGTATTGCTCGAAACGTTGCGCAATAAAGAAGACTTTTCATGGCATTTACATTTCTCCTTGTCATTGGATTTCTACTATATATATATATATATGCACAGAAGGACCAACACAACGGCAAACATTTTCATTTATTTTTTGTACTTCAGACGTTTCGACAAATCTTTTGTCATCATCAGTGAATTAAGTCTTAAAACCTTAAGGTTTTAAGACTTAATTCACTGATGATGACAAAAGATTTGTCGAAACGTCTGAAGTACAAAAAATAAATGAAAATGTTTGCCGTTGTGTTGGTCCTTCTGTTCATCTGTAAACTCCGTTTCCCTAAGGAGAAGTCAATAGATTTGATATATATATATATATATATATATATATTATATATATATTATATATATATATACAGGGCGTCCCAAAAAAATGTATACACACTTTAACAGCTGATAGCTCAATTGATGTTTCTTTCTTTCCAAGTTAAACTCATTAGAATTAATAATGGCAGTCAGACTAAGCTTTGAACAAAGGAAATTCATTCTAAAATGCTACTGGAAGTGTGAAAACGCAGTTGAAGTGCAAAGACAGTTTAGGAGGGAGTTTCAAACAGATCCACCAACGCGACTTACCATCACTCGAATTAGAGATAAGTTTGAAGCCGATGGAACTGTTCAGAATGTCCACAAGAAGCGTTCCGGAAGACCACGGACATCGACAAGCCCCAAAAAGCAAGAAAGAGTACTGGAAACGTATCACCAAAGTCCAAGAAAATCTTTGCGGCAAGCGAGTCGTGAGGTAGGAATTTCAGAATCGTCTGTCCAACGCATTTTGAAGCGCTGTCAATGGAAAAGTTACATTCCAAGATTAGTCCATGCTATTAATGAAGATGATGATCCGGACCGAAGAGTGGAGTATTGCGAGTGGTACTTGGCACGATGTGGATGTGGATTGGACGAAGGGGTTTCGTAGAATACCCTCCGCGTTCACCAGACCTCACACCACTAGACTTTTTTTATGGGGATACTTAAAAGACAAAGTCTACGCTATAAAACCTGCAACAGTCGCTGAATTGAGAGCAGCCATTGAACGAGAATGCACACAAATACCAAACGAAATGTTTCGTGATGTTTGCGATTCCATTGCTTCGCGTTATCAGCAGTGCCTGGACCAGAACGGACGTCAGTTTGAAAACAGGCGTTGACAAAACAATTAAATAATGTCTGTAGATTCTATTACATTTTGAAAATGAAATGTATTTTAATAAACACTGCCTTTATAATTATTTAAAGTGTGTATACATTTTTTTGGGACGCCCTATATATATATATATATATGAAATAGGATCCCTCCTAAGGAGACGTAATTTTACATTTAGGATAAAAACGAAGACGTAGAGCAAGAAAGTCATTATATTTGGCTGCAGCCGACGTTTCGGGCAACTCTACCCATTTTCAAGGCCTATAAATAAAAGGCTAAAATTAATGCATGACAAAAAAAAATAAAAATTATACGAATGTCAAAAACAAACTAATTCATAGCACAGAATAAAACCACTTAAAGAATAAAAATTAAAAAGCGTAAAACAAGCATAAGCCAAAAACAAATTAAAAATTATATACATGACAAATAACACATGATAAAAGTAAAACTTAAAACTAAAAACATTCAAACATAAAATTAGTTAAAAACTTACTAATAAAAAGTTAAATGAAAAAACGCAAAAGTGCACAAACATACCATGCTCACTTGACAGCCACAAACAACTGAGGCGAAAAGGAGACAGGGTCAAGGGAAAAAAAAAAATTTAGTTGTAGGTATTCTAATTAATATAAAGGGGGTAACAGCTAGAATCAATATTTAAACTGGAGTTCAAATTTAATGCACAAAGATTCGTAAATACGGAGAGAGGACGGACATTTTAATGATTTAAGAATTTTAAAGTTATTAACGGAAATATCAACCTTACACTTAAGAATGATTTCTAATGGCAGACTGTTCCTTTTTAGATAAAACTTTCCCTGTCCTATGGCTAATACCCATATGGGAGCAAAATCTTGCCTGCAAAGAACGAACTGTGCTGCCAACGTAGTTCCCCTGGGAACACCCAGGGCAGGTAAACAAATAAACGACAGAACAGTTCATCGCAGGGGGGATTTTGTCCTTACACGGAAAAAACATCAAGGGTATTATTATTATTACAAAAGCAACCTTAAAATCAGTGTGAAAATAAAATTTCCTCACCACACTCAACAATTGCTTTTTCACAAAAGTGTTAAAATGGTAGAGATCAGGTAAAACAAGATATTTACAATTCTTAGGAACATCATACGTTGGGATAAGGTTGGGGGAATAAACATTATTAAGAAATTTACCAATAATACCTGTACAAGATCCCGTGGAAAACCATTTTTAAAGAAAAAATCAGTAAGGAATTCAAACTCATTATGAAGCAGAGCAAAGTTGAGCAAATATTATAAGCTCTATGCACAAAGTGCGAATGGAACTTATTTGTAATTAAAATCGCAAAAACTATAAAAATTAAAACCTAAACCCGTAAAGTAGGCTTCCGGTATGTAGAAGTTAAAACAGTCGAGCCTGATTTGGAAACCAAAACATCAAGGAAAGGAATAGAACCTTGAACTTCCTTTTCCTGCGTAAATAATATGTTCTTATGCAGTGTGTTCAAAAACTTAAAACTGAACTGATTGATTACACTGGGCAACACGTATTTTATTGAATGATATCTGACACTTGATTCTAGGTAATTTGGGTGCGCTGAATACGAATTTCAACTCGGTTTGGCTCTATCAGGTCCTGATTCTTGTCGACAGCCTATGTGCCATTTTCCAGATTTTTCAAATTAGGACTAAAAAATTAAGTCATGTGTTAAATTTTTTTTCAAGTTTCATGAATACAAGCAGTTCAAACTACAGTAAAATTACATTATAACGATAGAAATGACTTAAAATAAAAAAACAAACAGATATGAAGCTTTCACTGTGGCAAAAATTTTCTTTTGTAAGACTTTCTAGCGTATTTGCTTGTTGATGGCAGGTCTCTTTTCAAGCACCAGCAGTAATCAGCCATCATGTGGGAATCCCAGCGGCCTTGGTACCGTTCCTCCATAATTTTGATATCTTGGTGGAATCTCTCCCCTTGTTCGTCACTTACATCACCTAAATTACTTGGAAATTGGTCAAGATGGCTATTCAAAAAATGCATTTTTATGCTCATATTGCAACCTAACTCTTTGTAGTCCCTTAAAAGTTTTTTTACGATTTCTTCGTAGTTATCTGCCCTATAATTGCCTAAAAAGTTTTCTATCAAGTCCACGAATGAGAACCAGCCATTTTTTTCGCGTTCATTCATGACATTAGGAAAATTGCTGTCTTTAATCATTGTTCTTATTTGTGGACCGTCGAAAATTCCCGCCTTGATTTTTTCATAACTTAAACTTGGAAATTTTGAAGTTATGTATTTGAAACACTCGCCGTTCGTATCTAAAGCTTTTACATATTGTTTAATGAGGCCTAGTTTTATATGCAGAGGAGGAAATATGATTTTATCTCTGCTCACTAAAGGTGGATTAATTACGTTTTTTTCTCCGACAGTAAGTGATGTTCGTGCTGGCCAGATTTGTTTGAAATAATGTTCTTCCTTGGCTCTGCTGTCCCATAAGCAAAGGAAGCAGGGATATTTAGTATACCCTCCTTGTTGTCCTAGCAGAAAATTAACCATTTTTAAGTCAACACATATGATCCACTCGTGCTCCCTATATTTGATAAGATTTAAAACCTTTTCTATATGTTCATACTTTTCTTTTAATTTTGTTGAGTGCCCAATCGGTATCGAGCCGTATAGATTGCCATTATGCAACAACACACACTTAAGACTTCTTTTCGAACTGTCTAAAAACAAGCGCCAATCATTTGCATCGTAAGACTCAACCCCCATCTTCTTTAACAAACCAACTATGTCGCAGCAATATACTAAACTATCCTCTGTTCTAAAATATTTAACAAGTTCTTCTTTCTTTTTCTGTAAAATGAAATGTATGTGTTTGAAGTAAGCAAGTTTTTCTCTTTAAGTCTTGAAGCTAAAATTTCCGCAGCCTTTTTTGGCAAATTTAGATCCCTTACAAGATCATTCAACTCGGCCTGGTTAAACTTTTGCGGATCGTTTTGACTTTCAAATACGCTGGGGTCAAAATCGGTGTCTGACTCCTCAAAGTGCATAACAATATTTTCAGGAACATCTTCAACTAATTCTTGAGTTGGCAGACCCTTAAATTTTGGAATGGGGATCTCATTTGAATGTAGCACAGGTCGTATCGCGGTGTCGAAATTTGGGTACTCGATACAATGTTTATTTTTCTTAGTGAAGCCCGAAGTCTTGACAAAGCAAAGGTAGCAATCGGTCTCGTGGTTAGTAGGCTCTCGCCACACCTGATATGGAAAAAAAATTGTAAAGCGTTAACAAAAGCGACGAGAGACTTGTTTTTATGAATTTTATCAAAAGTTATCACCCAAACATTTAACATTTCTATGTGTTTCAACCTTATGCAATATTTGAGATTCTTATAAACATTTTCTGTAAATTTTTGTTTATGTACCTAAGTTACAATTACATTTAGGTAAGTTACAGTATACTAGTGATTAAATTACGTAGTTTTATGAAATCATAAACTTACCATCGGAACTCCAAAAGGTATTTTTGAATCCGAACCCTTCGTCCAATGTCGCAGTCTTTCAATGCATATAGTGCAGGCTTTATGTGGAGCCCACGATTTATCTTGGTCCCCCAGTTTTATGCCAAAATAAGCTAAGTAAGCTCTTTTTACGAAGTCAGTTATATTTGCTCGTTGATGTGGAAGTGTAAAATTTCCACATATATAACAGAAGGAATCAGGGTTGTTTTTGCATTTGAACTTTCTAGTGCTTGATGACATATTGCTTGATTGTTCTGCCAATTTGTAAAGGTATTTAAAGCCCTTAATTCATATAAATTTAAGAAAATCTGAAATATAAACACAAAAATTAGTTTAAATAGGTACTTATTATGAAATAGGTACTTACAATCTATGAAATTAAACTAAAACACGGATGAGTAGGTACAATATAAATTACGTCTAATTAAATCAACTATATTAAATCACGATGACAAAATTACTCACTAAATCATATGCCAATTCAAAATTATGTTAATGCCCAAACTTAATTAACTAACTCAACTGACTGACTGACTGACTGACTGATTGAATTGACTGATTAACTCTGGAAACGAGTCGCTTTTATATATTTTAGTTGTCCCTCTAGAATACTCTACAGAGAACAGGAACGCTCGAGAAAATTTTAGAATTCTATGATATTTTTAGCTTAATTTACTAATATTAAAATGGGTTAAAAATGACAAAATTAAAAATATTTTTAGGGTGTTACATATAAAAATATACATAATACAACAATACCATAACAATAGGTACAAATACCTAGATAAAAACCTAGTTGCATAATGTGTAACTGCAAAAAGACAGCGAGTATTGAGAAAAAAACCTTTTTATGAATACGACGAAAGAGGAGGGGTGTTGAGCAAAATCAGGACCTGATAGAGCAAAACCGAGTAAAAATTCGTGCTCAGCGCACCCAAATTACCTAGAACTAACTGTCAAATCTAATTCAATAGACAAAAAGTTGAAATTTGTTCCCCAGTGTTATCCGTTTGGAATAAAGCAAACGTATCATCAACATAACGTCTGTACAATTCGGCTTAAGGTGAGGGGGGCACTCACAGAAGGCCCTTTCCTCAAGATGAGACATGAAAATATTCGCAAAAACGGGACCCAAGGGGCTCCCCATCCCCACTCCATCCAACTGACGGTAAACTACCCCTTGAAAACTAAAAAAGTTATCCTTGACAGCCAAATTATCAGAAGCTGCTCAAACTGTGCTCTGCCAAAGCCGTGAAAAAGTGAGTCCGGCTGTGGAAAAGCTTTATTTAAAATAATTGTAATGGTCTCATCCAAGGGGACATTTGTAAAGAGGGAAGATACATCAAAACTTGTCATAAACAAAGAATTCATATTAAACTTCTTAATTTCCGACACAAAAGAAAAACTATCCTTAACACTGTACAAGTTCACAGTAAATGATGATAACAATGGGACAAGAAATTTGGCAAGTTTGTAATTAGCCAAAGGATAAGACGCTAAAATTGTGCTATGAATTAGTTTGTTTTTGACATTCGTATAATTTTTTTTTTTTTTTTTTTTGTCATGCATTAATTTTAGCCTTTTATTTTATTAGGCCTTGAAAATGGGTAGAGTTGCCCGAAACGTCGGCTGCAGCCAAATATAATGACTTTCTTGCTCTACGTCTTCGTTTTATCCTAAATATATATATATATATATATATATATATATATATATATATATATATATATATACATACATTTAAACTGCAAACACGCAGTATAATTAACGTAAAGAACGACGTTTGTATAGGAGAATATTCCGCGCAAGATGAGAGCGAGAGAACGAAACAAATGAAAAAATGAGGTAACCACCCGGGAATCGAACCCGGGATCTTCCGATTGCCGGTCAGATATGATAACCATTACACCACGGGCCTCACTCAATCAAATGCCGTAATTCCTCTACATACGCGCAGAAACCAATCGGAAGATCCCGGGTTCGATTCCCGGGTGGTTACCTCATTTTTTCATTTGTTTCGTTCTCTCGCTCTCATCTTGCGCGGAATATATATATATAATACAACTCAGAATGGTCCCTGAGATCCATGTTTAACATACACCAAACAAATATATGAATTGTGAAAGTTATTTTTTTTTCACCGAGCATAACCTACCTGGCGAACAAAAGTTTCATTAGGTTTAAATAATTTATTTTATTCTTCAACATCAATTATGATTAACGTAATGGAATTATCAAAAAGTAACAGACCAAAAAGAAAATGTGGTTGGTTATAAAGTAAAAGTCATCCCGACGATTTTGTTTGAAAAAGTACACTGCAAAACTTTTCCCACAAAGCAGATCTGTTCACTTCATCATTCTCTTCCTCCGAATCTGTAGGTGTCATATACACTTGTTTTCTTGTCACCGAATATTTCAAGCAGTTCTCTCACTGCAAACATTTGATGAACGCATCCGTTCCCTTCCCTAAAGCCAGTATGTTTATCTTCAACCAAAGTATCTACAATCTTGTTTGCTCTCGGCAATTTCGTATACTTTCCCAGCTATACTTAAAAGACTTTAGTTATATAATTTTTACACTCATTTCTTTCAACTTTGTTTTATACAGTTGTACAATTACAGCTATTGCCCATTCAACTGGAACACACCCACATTCCCACACTTTTTTACATATTTTTCAGAGCCATTCAATCATCATTATATCCCCACGTTTAGTCATTTCACCATATATCCCATCATTTTATCAACTCCTGGTGACTTCCCTTTCTTCAGCTTCAATACTGTGCTCATTCAGTTTCCTCTTATGTGATGTCTTTAATCCTTGGTATATATTTCTACCTAAATTGTCAAGACCAACTGCATTCACATTTGCTGACGGTTCATTTATATCACTAAAATTCTCTTCAAATCTCTCTCATTTTGAATTAACACGTTGATATTCTTATTTTTCATATTATTCGTCATTCCACCAGATTTACCTTTGCACTTTTTCACCTCTTTCCAGAAGAACAACATTCTTCAGATATTGTTCCCTCATCATCTCTCCCGAGTCTTCATCTATATTCTCTCTTCTTTTTACCGGTCGTTTAACATTCTTCAGCGCTCTTTGTACAACTCACTACATCTCCTTTCTACACTGCAGGCTGAGTTTGTAACATTCTCTCAACCGTCTTTTTCTTCACTCCATTTTGTACACACTCGCGTACCTGAGATGATGATGTCACTAATCATTTCTTGTAAACATTCCACATATTTTATACATCCATCTCTTCATCATCTCTCTCGCTGAGGACTTGTAGCCTCATTCGAATTCAGCCTTTCAAATGGAATTCTCTGTATTTGCCCATTTTCTCTCTCTTTTCATTTTATACCAAACACCAACCAACACGATATACAAAGATGGTTTAATAAAGCCTTCATTCAACCGACAGGCAGACACACAAACAGACCGATAGACAGTAACACTAGAATATAGAGGGGATCATAAACAAATATCAGCTATCAAATTATCAAATAAGCAATCAGACACAATCTTTCTGTTGCTTTTCAGGGTGCGCAGAGAAAACGTTTTGTTGAATGAAACACAGAGAAAGATGTTGCAACAAAATATACTTCATTTTCAAAGAGTAAAATTTTTGTTTCTGGTTTCAAAATGAATTTGGTTAATGATTTGCTGCAGTATACAAATATTTAGTTGATCGAGCAACATTTGCATTCCTGTTTTTTAAACAATTTTTTATCATACACTGATAGATGTTTTTTATGTACAGTTAATTTTGTTTTGAACAAAGCCTCATATTTGAATAATTCCAAAAAAAAATTTTTAGATCAGATAAAAAATTTTAGTTTTTCGTTGTGTTGAAAAAAATAAATGTTTTTAAATTTTGGCATTTTTATTTAATTTAAGAAAACTCTTAACTTAAAGATAAATTATGCTTAGTCTGAAATTCGACATTATGAAATTTATAGCATGTCTAATTGAATTTCCGGAAACTATTTTTATACTGGGATTTCTAAATTTAGCTTTAAATGCTATCTTAACCATATACGGTCTCATTCAATTTCGTAACACTATACATACAAACAGCTCATATTATTTCAAAATGAAAGGTGAGCCAATAAAGCAAGTACAACAATTTAAGCATTTGGGTCAGCTCCTTGAGTTATGACCGAGATACAAGAAAACAATAGTGAGTTTTATTCTAAAGCAAACACGATTATAAGAATTTTAGAATTTGTTAAAGCGAAGCTAAAGACGCTCATTTTTGTTTTTTGTTTTTTACATTTTCTGCACTAGTATTTATGGGCAACAACTGTAAGTTATTTATAAAAAAGGTGCTCGCAAAACCCTAAATTTGCTTTATAAAAGATCTTTTAAATTGCCGCACAAGTTACTTCCAAGATACTCAATTTCGCAAATGTTCGCTAACCACAATGTCTCGAGCCTGCCGAAGATGCCAAACGTGCTGAAGACAATGTAATACACAATACAAAGAATTAAAATGCACAGAATCCAATTCCCCAAACTATTTATCAGTCTGGTTTATATCTTTTAGACTTTGGGTTTCATCGTATGAAAATGTGTCAATAGCTCCACTCAATGTCGATACTGATAAAACTTATCATCGTTATTGGTATTTTCATTACTTACAATTTTATTTATTTTTGTTTAGTCTTGATTTTTTTATTATTCTTATTCTTATTTTACTTATTTTATTACGTGTACTATTTTTATTATTTTTCAGTCCTATTTTCGTTTTAGTTTTGACTATTACTAGTTGTATTATAGAAATTATTTTGTCTTCTGCTAATAAATTTTGAATTTTAATTTATTCTTATTTATTTTCAGATATATATAATATATATATATATATATATATATATATATATATACACACAGGGCCGGATTAACCATTATGCTAATAAGGCTGTAGCTTAGGCCCTCATATATTTTACGCCCTAATTTTTATATCATGAACCCTAATCTTTCTCACAAGGTTGGTTAAGTAATATCATATATAACTGCATAATTATATCTTCAGAGGTGGAAAATAAGAGTTTTTTTAGTTCGTTAAGGATTTTTTTTATGTCATTATATCTGATGGTGTATTACTGTCGATATGTATGTATGATTTTCACCCATTTTTGTATGATGGCTTCAAAGGGTTATTCTGTTTCCGAAATTGTTTTTCAGACGTTGGGAATTGGGGCCTAGTGTAATGATCATTCAGCACGTCAAAGAAAGGGGAAAGTTTTGTTTGATATCACAGTTAAACTTTAAAGCCAGAAAGGAAGAAATCATTCTCTATTTGAACTGTATGCTGGTTTTGCTGGTTTTTGGGGAGGTTTTTTAATGTGCATAGCCTTCCCTCTTATTAGTCTAAGGCAGGGTGGCCAGACTTTACTGAGATGGGATCTATTTTTTCCAAAGTTCTCCCTATACGATCCACCAGCCCAGTTATATATATATATATACAGAGAGAGAGATGGAGAGAATAACCAAGAATAAAATGAGGTGAATATAAAAATATATTGCCAAATGCACACACATATATTTTTCATTAAATTTTAACCCCCAAACTTATTAGAAATTAGGTATACTGGAATAGGAAGAGCTTACTTTACTGATGTGAGTGATGATTTGCACTGCATGGCATCAGCAAGCCGTGTGTAGTTCGGACTGTGGCTGCTGATTGCTAGCCTCAAACAAGCATCCAGGTGATCATCTGTCAGAGTGGCTCGGTATTTTGAGTTGATGATATTCATGTGTGAGAACGTTGACTCATAAAGGTAGGTTGATCCAAAAAATGTTGTCAGGTACATGGCACTTTTTCTGAAATTCGGATACTTTTCTTCAAGAAGTAGGTACCAAAAGTTTCCTTCTGAACACCTGGATTTGATTTGAATGTCGTTTCGCAGAGTCAAAATTTCATTTTCGATTGCAGATATGTCCATATTAAACAATAAGGCCATTTTTTATGCAATATTTGAAAACACTATATAGGGCTATGGGTTGATTGCCTGATATCCTCATCCGTTGAAAATTTCCAGCAGATTTCAGTGGAGAGTTAACGACAAAAGCCTTATGTTTTTTCATTAGAGAGTTATGTATATGTAGGTCTTCAAAGGACCTCTGTTTATTTGCTTTTGGTATTTGCGCTGCCTAATGGTAAAGAAAGGAATTGCCTTACCTTATTATTTCGTTGGGCCTCGCCTCTGTTTCGATGTAGGGCGCGACGATCTTTTTCGATGTAGGGCCGTGGTACGATAGAGCTACACAATGAGTTGACTCGATGTAACTAATATAGGCAGTCACTATTTAAACACCTGAAGGAACAAGCCTATCCTTCTTATAGTTATTAAGTTTTATATCAAGAGGACCTCACTCAGAACTTATAGGAAGACAAAGCACATCTTCCTTGCTTAAAGCATCGCTGTAACATAAGCAGCTCCGAGCGAGCCGCTATAATAACCGTTAGGAATCTGCTGATACTTCAAAGTTCGTTGATTCGTCTCTCGATGTAATTTTCATGAGTTGGAAGTGGAAAATTTGAACACGAAATAATAAATTTGGTTTTCTTGTTGTTATGCAGGCCCGATGCCTACATATGGGTTCTATGTACGTATGGCAATTATTTCATTCCCAATAGGCTATGTCGCCAATCCCGAGGCAATTTTGTAGATATTTAATTCAATTAATAAATAATTTATATTTAATTAAGAAGTAAAGGTACCACATACGATACCATAGTGTAAGCGTGTTTAGTTTTTCCATAAATATAATCAGTGTCAAAGTTTGCACCAAATGGGAAGCACATGAATGTTGCTACAGGTTCTAGTGTTGCTAAGTCTTGGAACCGTCTGTTGAAGTCTGTAATAACATTCTGCAACTGTTCAACGTATCGAACATTGTCAAACTGGTCGCATTCTTTCCCTTGACTTTCCAACTCTGACATCATGTTTTTGAAGTTCCGCAGTTGGTGTCGCTGGAGCTGTGAGGATACCAGTTCTAGTTTTTGTTTAAAAGCATTCAGTGAGGTAATCATTTCAACAATAGTTTCGTTTTTACCTTGCAACTCTAAGTTTAGCTGATTTAGAAAAGCAGTGGTGTCAGTCAAAAAAGCTAAATCTAACAGCCACACTTCGTCTTCTAACTCTTTGTAATATGTTTCTTTTAACTTCAGAAAGTCTTTAATTTCAGGTAAGAGATCCCTAAACCTCTGCAGGAATTTACCTCTACTTAGCCACCTGACATCAGTGTGCAACAAAAGGTCAGTGTGTTCTGCTTTATTTTCTTCTAGCTGAGACCGGAAGAGACGCCTTTGTAGACTTCTCGCCCGAATAGAACACACAATCTTTTGGGAAATATCCATAATTCTTTAATATTCAACATTTTACCACACAATGCTTGTTGGTGAATTATGCAGTGATAATTAAAGAAGTTTGGAAACCTTTTGTCACTTTTGCACAGGGCGATGAACCCATTGGAACGGCCAGTCATAGCAGGTGATCCGTCAGTTGTTATGCTCACAAGCTTGTGAAGTGGGAATTGTGTGTCGTTAACAAACTCACTGAATGCATGAAAAATGTCCTCACCTCGAGTTTTCCCTCTTAAAGGTAGGATTTTAAGCAGTTCTTCTTTGGCAGTCATATCTTTAAACACGATTCTAATAAAAATGCATAACTGTGATGTGTCGATCACAACTGTCGAGTCATCAAACTGAAGTGAAAGGAACACGCAGTAATGTATGTCTTTCTTCAGTTGTTCCACCAAATTCTTATCCATTACTTCACAACGCCACATCACAGTGTTTCTGGATAGCTGAAGCTGGTTAATAGCAGACAATATTTCCAATTTATTACTGAAATTCTGAAACAACGACTCTGCTGCCTCTGTAAATGCTTCTTTGAAAATTTCTCCATCCTGAAAAGGTTTCTAGTGTTTCGCAAGTACATGGCTCACCCGAAATGATGCAATCGTTGCTGCTTTCGATTTTGTGCTAGGCCCTGTAAAGATAGACTGCTAAGCACTAAGTTGAGACTTAAGTTCATTGATTTTTCTCTTACGTAGTTCACTTTCAGCTGAGAAATCACTGTCATACCGCTTGTGAATAGTTTTAAAATGCCTCTCTAAATTTCCCTTTTTGACGAAAGCGACACATGCATGGCAAATTAAACACACACATTTGGAATTTTTCATCGTAAAAAAATATGCCGTCTCCCACTCATTATGAAAGTTTGTAGGTTTTTTGTTTCTTGGCACTTGGTCCAGCACTCATTTTAACGGTGTTAATGCAATTGGACTGGAGACTGACCTTCATCACCGATTATTCCAAATGACTGACCCGTCACTACGGTCACTTAAGTGACACATGCTCATAACAGCTCAGCTTACCGCGGTATGAAATTTTGGCAGAAATTAAAGTTAGCGGTATCATTTTCTGTGACATTAATTAAATATCTCTCAGAATTATTAAAGTTAAACTTTGTTATTTTTTGCTAAATGACTGGTAAACACAAAGATAAAACAAATAAATGTTGCTACCGATAATGGAGGTGATAACATAAAGAACGCTAATTTTTGGTAGTAGCGGTCGGGTCGTGTGCTCGTTAGTATTGTGAAATGTAAGGTCTCTGTTGCTAGGCTAAGCTACTGGTCATTCTGCGATCTACTAAAAATTGCTCTGCGATCTACTGGTAGATCACGATCGACGTTTTGGCCACCCCTGGCCTAAGGCCTCTCACAGCCTTAATCCGGACATACTGAATATATATATATATATATGCAGGGTGATTCATAAATGTGTTTCATAAATATTGCAGGGTGTATTCTTGAGGCAAAAATAAAGAAAAAAAGACCATATAAACAGGTCAAGAAACCCGTAGGTTTCGAGCTATAGCACGCAACAAAAAATGAAACTCCCAAAGATTTTTTACACTTTATGCAAATACACAGTGTGATACATTTGCTTCATTAAAGTGAATGTTGGAAAATCTTTCCTACTTCTTGAATGTATGCATCAGCACGTTGCACCAGTGACTGTCTGATACACTAAAATATTCCTGGAGTATTGTGGATCGTTTCGCAATTGTCTCGAACTAGTTGCCACAATTCATCACGTATTCGGACTTCTGTAACAGAAACTAGGCTTTTTAAATGACCCCACAAGTAATAATCAAAAGGATTTAAATCTGGTGATCAAGGTGGCCACGGAATAGGACCACCGCGCCCTATCACCTGTCAGGATTTTTCTGTCGCGTGGTGTAGCTCGAAACCTTTGGGTTTCTCTATCTATGTTTATACGATCTTTTTTCTTTACTTTTGTCTCAAGAATACACCCTGCAATTTATGAAACACACTTATGAATCACCATATATATATATATATATATATATATATATATATATAATATATATATATATATATATAATATATATATAAGGTGGAGTGACAAGCTTGACCCTCGTCAGAATGAGCAATTCAGGCGGGAGCAAAGCCAAAGTTAACCAAAGTATATATATATATAATATATATATATATATATATATATATATATATAAAACGGTTGCCTCAGAAAATGTCTGTATGTCTAAATAGATGTTCTAAGCTAAAAAAAAAAAGACGACTCTGGACACTAAGACAAACGCAAGAGGTATGTAAAAAATATACATTTATTAACCTTAATCAAATGTTCAGTGTAATCACCATTTTTTATTCTAACACGATATTCAACCTTACATAAATGTTTGACATAATTTTTGAAAATAGCTCGGATAGAATGTTGATTACATTCATGGACTTTGATCTTCAAGAATAGATCCTGTCTTTTATGTAACCCTACAAAAAAAGTTGAGGTGTGAAGTCAGGTGAGCATGGAGGCCATTCCATTGAATCATGAAAGGAGATTAGTCGCCCGGAAAAATGCTTCCTCAAAAAGTTGCGAGTTTCACAAGCAGTGTTTGGAGTTGCTGCATCCCGCTGTAACTATGTATTGTGAATCTGGAGTAATGCAGTTGTTTCTTTTACGGAACAAACAAATTAGTTGCGGTAGTAGAAATCTTGTAGCATCTGACGATATGAATTTTGCGTAACCATTACTACTTTTTCCAGTTCCATTCTCAAAGAAGTAGGGAAGTGTATGCGTTTCAAAAACTCAGGATCTTCTTCTACCTTTGCTAACATCCATGTTGCGAATTCCATTTGTCTTTGGTTTTGAACATTAGTCAGTAAAGCTTGTGAATTAATTTTGTAGGAAGAAAGTTTTAATTCGGTACGAAGTATACGATGCACAAGTGTTCATGAAATACATACTTCTGCTGACAAACCTAGAATTGACTTCTTCAGACTCTTAATGCAATATACAATGCTATATTTTGTACTGCATATGTATTAAAACTCACCACGCTCCGCCAATGAATTGCCACTGTGAACCTATATGCAGTGGTGAGCTGGACCCGGTTCGCACCGGTTCGCGCGAACCGGTTGTTAAAATCTTTTTGAAAATAAGAACCGGTTGTTAACTTTTTTGCTGGACGCTGAAGAGAGCTCTCAGACTCTCAGCTCTCAGTAGAGACTTTCTCAGAAATAATTTATTAAATAATTCTTCTTTTCTGATTTCATTAGAAACGTCTATTTCTCTAATTAACTATACTAATTAATTGTCATGCAGTTATTAATACCTAGCTGAATCATAAAATGCAGACACTTGAAAAAGGCAAATAGCGAGATAATTAACTTAATTAAAATTGCGAAAGGGTGGGGTGGGAAGGGTTGTCAATTTTTTATTGCCGAATTCAGAATTTTTTATACAGAACCCGGTGGTTAAAATTTTGGCAGCTTAGCGAACCGGTTGTTAAAATTTTGGCAGCTCACCACTGCCTATATGGCTATAATGTATACGCTATGTAATGTATTCTTTCGCAATAAAGATTGCTTGTTTGTTTGTTTCATTACTTCGATCATTCTAATTATCTAATTACCTAAAGACCTTGTAGAAAGAACAGTCCTACCTTTAGGTTCTTTTTTCAGATTTCCAAAGAATACTTGTACATTTTTGATTAATCATGGCCAAACTAATGTGAAACCCTGAATAATCAAACACCCATGCCGGAATATGAACAGGGATTAGTGAAAATACATTAAATCATAGGACAATTGCTTTTAAATTAAACGTACGCGTATATTATTTGTACTCTTCTCCTTATATCTTGTATTAATCTCTTAATAGCATTAATTAACAAACATAATAAGCAGACCTGGCAACATTGCCGACGATAAAATTTTTGAAACTATTAAAAGTTTGCGTTTATTTAAAAAAAATATACAATAAACCACCACCAAATGCAACCACTCTTCGATACTGGAAGCTCAAACGTTTGGAAACAGGGAGCCTGGTTAAAGATCGTCCAAGAAGCGGAAGGCCAGTAACAGCGACAGGAGACAACAAAGAAAATATCCTCGCCACTTTTCAAGTCAATCCAACAACTTAAACGAGAAAAGTCGCACAGGAATTGGGCATTTTCAAGTTTTCACTAGCAAAAATATTGAAATCACAGGAGTACTACGATTACAAACCCATTTATTCTCAGCTCATGTATGACGATTAATCTGATGGACGGCTGCAGTTTGCTGAAACAATGAGACGAAAGTTCAACAGTGATCCAGATTTCCTTAGAAAGAACAAATTTTCAGATGAATGTGTCAGTTTAACGAGTAAAGGAAACAAACCAGTTAAAACGGCTACACCAACAGTTTGGGCGTGCATTGGTTATTCAGGACTCGTTTTCTTTGACATAGCGAGAGATACAATTTATCAACATGATGGAGCGCCGCCACATTACTCTGCATCTGCCTGAGATTCTGGATACGAACCTTGAAGGAAGATGGGTTGGGCGGCGATTATTTCATCATTTGAACACTTCTCTGTATAATGTCGTTTACTAAATATTTATACGTATAAAATCCTTGAATACTTGTCTCCCACCCTGTATATCAAAGCTCAAATCTCTGTTAGAATTACCTGTACACTCACTTTTAAAGAAGAGTGAGTTCATTAATTTATTTTTATGTTTCATTTTTTGGGGAACTACAGTACATAAGATTTTTTTGAAATATGGTACATAATTAGTTATTTGATGTAACGAAAGTAAAGCGATTATTTTTTTACCTTCCAGCTTTCGGATTCTCTGCTTTACTGATGTCAATGCTTTATTCTGTTCAAAGCACCGAAATCACTACATCTATGTATCATGGCTAATTGTAAGCAGACTCGAAAGAGAAGTGATAGCTCTCATTTTTCACCATAATCTGGCTGAGAGAGAGGCGTGTGTTCAAGTATATAGTTATATGCAGTATTTATAATAAAACACAATTCCCAAATTAACGTAATAACAGTCCCTTTTAAGGATAGCTTAATTGCAAATAACTTAACGTACCAAGTTTTTTCTTCAGAAGTAATCAGATATGCAAGGATATGCTGTAAATATGAGGATTTTAAAGAGAGTAAAACATAAATATTCTATGCGATAGAGGACTCGATAAAAGCAAATGTATTCACAAATTTAAAAAGTCAACGTGGGAAATGCCAAATATATTAAGCAAATACAAATACAGGGTGTACATAAAGTCCTTTTCCGATTATAAACTTTAATTACATGAAAACCAAAGAAGAGACAGTAATGCTTTGTTTTGCATGTTGTTGCACGACACATCAAGTTTATTATGTTTCTCATTAAATATCAACAAATGCGCCATTAGTTACATGTAGCACATCCAATCAAACTTCGAGTCCACGCCATACGTTCGCTAGCGTATCTCTCGTGACACTGTGCAAATCCTTGCACGAACAGTGTCAATGTCAGCAACAAGAGTATGGTACAGAGGTATGATACACATAATCCTTTACATATTCCTACAGGAATAAGTCCAGGAACGTGAATCGGGGGATTGTGCAGGTGATGGCACCCAATCCGCGCCCAATCCATCTTCCGGAAAAAGTGGTGTCCAAAAACTCACGCACTAACAAACCCCAGTGTCTTGCTGTAAAATGATAGATGGTTGAAGGTCTTCCAACTGGGAGGCCACAAAAAATGCGACCATGTCCAGGTACATTTGTGCCGTAACATTCTTTTCAGCAAAGAAGAATAGACCTATCATCCTATCATGCATTAATCCACACCAAACAGTGACAAGAGAAAACTTGATGTGTTATGCAAGAAGATGCGAAACAAAGAATTACTCTGTCTTCTTTGAATTTCACGTAACTATTAAAGTTTATAATTGGGAAAGGACTTTGTGTACATAAAAACTACTCAATCTTTTAATAACCTGGATATATAAGTCATGCATACATCGTACGAATGTGTGTGTGTGTGTGTGTGTGTGTGTGTGTGTGTGTGTGTGTGTGTGTGTGTGTACAGAGAGAGTATATAAAGGAATATATACAAAATAAATATGAGAACCGTATAGGAGTATGAACATAAAAAAAATAAATTTATATTTTACGACAATACAAACTTTTAAGACATAGAAGTCCTTAGTCGGTATACTACAAAAGAAAATAATTTCAGACAGTAAACATAATTAAGGAATACGAAATCAGGGAGCAATTAAATTAGATAGGTGAACAATGGTATAAGACTACATAATATGAAATATAATTTGGGGAACATTAAATAGTTATATAATGAGATAGAGAAGTGCGAGCGTGAAGGTAAATACGAGCGTGGAAAATCACGTAGTATACAGTTGGTGGATAGATAATAGGAAGATAAGGTTTCGGAAATAGAAAATAGGCAAAATTAAAACGATCAAAAGAAAATAAAAATCAAAGAATTGAAAGCGAACATGAGTGAGAACAACAAGGATATTCTGTTTAGAATTAATAATAAAAAGAATAATAATTATATTATTAATAATAATAATGGTGGGAATGATAGTAGCGGTAATAATAAAAAATAGTGGTGGGAAAAACTCAATGATACTTCCAGGAATACGGACAGAAAAACTAAATTGAATTACAAAGAAGTATACTGGAGAAATATTGGACCTAGTATGTTTCATGGACTGCTCTCGATTTTCCTACAAAAATGCAAACAAGGGCAGCCGATGACCCTGATTTTGTTTCTGCAATCGGTTTTCTTGAGAAACCTGACCTGACCTGACCTGACCTGACCTGACCTAGTTTCTTATACTATTATTTTTTGCAAGATATCGCACTAATTCTTGTCATTTTTTTTTGCAGAACAATGAGTGATGTTTGTATTAATTTGAAGTGTATTGCGTCGTTTCAGTAAATAAATTTATTCAATATCCAATAACATTTTTCCTTATCATTTCTCAAGAAAACCGATTGCAGAAACAAAATTAGGGTCATCGACTGCCCTTGTTTGCAATTTCGTAGGAAAATCGAGAGCAGTCCATGAAACATACTAGTCCCGAAATATTGAAATCGTAACTACAAGATCATGTGCGGTAAGTTCACCGCCATCAATTCACCGCGAGGTAAGTTCACCGCGAGGTAAGTTCACCGCGAAGTAATTTCACCACGAAGTAATTTCACCGCGAAGTAATTTCACCGCGAAGTAATTTCACCGCGAAGTAATTTCACCGCGAAGTAATTTCACCGCGAAGTAATTTCACCGCGAAGTAATTTCACCGCGAGGTAAGTTCACCGCGAAGTAATTTCACCGCAAGGTAAGTTCACCGTAAAATGAATAAAATTAAAAAGAATTTTTTAACTTAACAAGAATTTAATATAGGGTTTAGCAACACTATTTAAAAACATTAAAATAAGCACACCGGACAAAAAATTAGTCACCCCTAATAGCACCGATAGTAGGAAGTTCAAGGTCACACAGAGGGCGCTGATGTAGCATTGGTAAGTGACAAGTAGCGGTGACGTAGCACACAGGATCAGATCTGTTTCGTGAGGTGGTGAAGAACAAAGTGTGTGTTGGATATAGTCTGCAAAATGGGTCGTGAGGCAGACGTTACTCAGTGGCAAAAAGGAGCCATCGTGTTTGGCAGAGCCCACGGACAAAAAATGTCTGAAGTAGCCCAATTTGTTGGTGTGTCAACGCGTACTGTCCAGCGAGTTTACAAAGAGTGGTGTAGTTCGCAATCAACTGACAATCGACGGCGTAACTGTGGCCGGAAAACAATTCTCGACAATAGGGGCCGCCGCCATGTTTCTCGTCTAGTAACTGCAAATCGTTTTCAAACCAGAGAACAATTGCTCCAAGAAACCAATGAGGTTCTCCAGCGACCAATTTCCGAACGGACATTGCGACGAGAACTGCATGCGATGAACATCTGGAGCAGGGTACCACGGAAGAGGCCGCTGTTAACAGCAAGTCACAACTTGGCACGTTATAAATGGGCTCAGAGGCACAAAAACTGGACTGCGGCAGATTGGAAACGTGTAATTTGGTCCGATGAGTCCCGTTTTTGTTTGTTCTCCAATGATGGGAGGCGACGAGTACATCGCAGGTCCAATGAAGCCTTTAATCCTGAATGCGTCGAAGGTGTTGTTCAGGCTGGAAACAGAAAGTGAAGCGCAGGAATAGACACCCACGGACTCTGGCGGAACTTCGGGACCGGCTGATGAACGAGTGGCAGAAAATCGATGTTCAGTACATGCACAACCTCGTAGAGTCTCTGCCTCGCCGGATTCGTGCGGTTATCAAGGCCAGAGGCGCCGTCACACGTTATTAGGTACATTCTGAGAGGGGTGACTAATTTTTTGTCCGGTGTGCTTATAATTAGGACAAAAATTAAAAAAGTATTTAATTTTTATTTAGCCACAAAATTTAAAAACAAATAATATATAATTAGGAAAAATATTTAACCACATTTAATTTTTATTTAGCCACAAAATTTAAAAACAAATAATATATAATTAGGAAAAATATTTAACCACACTATTTAAAAACATTAAAATATAATTAGGACAAAAATTAAAAAGGTTAGGTTAGGACCTAACCTAACCTAACTTTTTTAATTTTTGTCCACACTATTTAAAAACATTAAAATATAATTAGGACAAAAATTAAAAAGGTTAGGTTAGGTTAGGACCTAACCTAACCTAACTTTTTTAATTTTTGTCCTAATTATATTTTAATGTTTTTAAATAGTGTGGTTAAATATTTTTCCTAATTATATATTATTTGTTTTTAAATTTTGTGGCTAAATAAAAATTAAATGTGGTTAAATATTTTTCCTAATTATATATTATTTGTTTTTAAATTTTGTGGCTAAATAAAAATTAAATACTTTTTTAATTTTTGTCCTAATTATATTTTAATGTTTTTAAATAGTGTTGCTAAACCCTATATTAAATTCTTGTTAAGTTAAAAAATTCTTTTTAATTTTATTCATTTTACGGTGAACTTAACTTGCGGTGAAATTACTTCGCGGTGAACTTACCTCGCGGTGAAATTACCTCGCGGTGAACTTACCTCGCGGTGAATTGATGGCGGTGAACTTTCCCGCGGTGAATTGATGGCGGTGAACTTTCCTGTAAACCTACAAGATGGCCCATAAGTCCCAATAGGTTATAATTAAAGCGAAAATAAAAAAAAAATAAAAAGTAGAAGGTTTATAAGTTTAGAAATATTTATTGGTTATTTTAAAACATTTTTTATATTTTCAATTTGTTTTTAATTTTTTATTTTAATATTTTTTTTAAATCAGTTAGATGGACTTTAATTATAACCGATTGGGACTTATGGGTCACCCTGTACAAAACAAGGAAAAGGTAAGGTATAAAAAGTTTTTCGAATTTTATTTTGGGTATGATTTTTTGGGGAGTTTACTCTACCATATAACGTAATCTTCTTTAAATTCTATTCCGTTTCAGCTTACAAATACAGTTTTTCCCGTGTTGAATCTATGTATATACACTCGTATATATAACAGAAACTGAGTTGCCTAATTTAGGACTCTAATGGAATAATACTAGAAAATAATGGAAAAAAGGTAAATTAGGCACTTTATGACGAAAAAGGCACTTTTTCCTGTAAATGAAAAACTAGGGAAACAAAAGGCATTTATGGCATTTTGCCTCTGAACATTCGGGCTCTACTCATGACCCCAAAAAGATTAAGAGAAAGGTAAAGGTTAAACGCCCCATGGCTACACTCGCGTAACGCAAAGTCATTGCGCCGGCAAAGTGATAAAATTCTTCTAAAGGAGAGAGAGAGAGAGAGAGAGAGAGAGAGAGAGAGAGAGAGAGTTACAAGGAGGAGTTACAAGGAAAAGAAGTACCTCAAAAGGCCTTGCGGCCCATACCGAGGAGGTACCAATGGCAACGGGTGCCAGGGAAAATTTTGTCTTTCAACTATGCTAGCAGTAGTAGAAAACTGGATAGAAAAGTAGAAGGCTCTCTCCCCACCCTCCGCTCCCTCCCTGCCAGAGGCAGGTACGGAAAAAGGTTGAAGAAAATACCTTGACCCTGGAAAAGTAGCCAAGGAAATTTTACAGGAAAGTGGAGAATATATAAATAGCTCTATATTTAGCTTGCTCACAGAGACCGAGCAAGCGAACTCCTGCAGTTGGTTCCAGATATTAACTATTTTATAGGAAAAGAAATTTCCGCAGACTGAGGTCCTAAATGTCTTTACACACTCAAATAGTGTGCAAGATTTCGTCTAACCTTTTCTTGAACTGATCCACAGAGGAACTGTTCACAACTTCCGAAGGTAACCTGTTCCATGTGTCACAGATCTTATACGTAACGTAATTCCCACACACACTAGTCCTAAACCGTTTCAAATCCAACTTCCAACCATTGTTGCGAGTTGGGTTATCATTTAAACTAAACATACTTCTAAAATCGACATCGTTGAACCCTCGTAAGAGCTTGAAAACCTCGATCAGTTGACCGCGCAGCCTCCGAGTTTCAAGCGAGCGAGAGAGAGAAGAGAGAGAGAGAGAAGAGAGAGAGAGAGAGAGAGAGAGAGAAGAGAGAGAGAGAGAGAAGAGAGAGAGAGAGAGAGAGAGAGAGAGAGAAGAGAGAGAGAGAGAGAGAGAGAGAAGAGAGAGAGAGAGAGAGAGAGTTACAAGGAGTTACAAGGAAAAGAAGTACCTCAAAAGGCCTTGCGGCCCATACCGAGGAGGTACCAATGGCAACGGGTGCCAGGGAAAATTTCGTCTTTCAACTATGCTAGCAGTAGTAGAAAACTGGATAGAAAAGTAGAAGGCTCTCTCCCCACCCTCCGCTCCCTCCCTGCCAGAGGCAGGTACGGAAAAAGGTTGAAGAAAATACCTTGACCCTGGAAAAGTAGCCAAGGAAATTTTACAGGAAAGTGGAGAATATATAAATAGCTCTATATTTAGCTTGCTCACAGAGACACCGAGCAAGCGAACTCCTGCAGAGTTTTCTGAGGTTTTAATCTTAAACTATGAGTGTGTTCTGTACTTTGTCTAGCCTATTTTTAAACAGATTTACACTTTGACTGGAAACATCCTCTGAGGGAAGTTGGTTCCAGATATCAACTATTTTACAGGAAAAGAAATTTCCGCAGACTGAGGTCCTAAATGTCTTTACACACTCAAATAGTGTGCAAGATTTCGTCTAACCTTTTCTTGAACTGATCCACAGAGGAACTGTTCACAACTTCCGAAGGTAACCTGTTCCATGTGTCACAGATCTTATACGTAACGTAATTCCCACACACTAGTCCTAAACCGTTTCAAATCCAACTTCCAACCATTGTTGCGAGTTGGGTTATCATTTAAACTAAACATACTTCTAAAATCGACATCGTTGAACCCTCGTAAGAGCTTGAAAACCTCGATCAGTTGACCGCGCAGCCTCCGAGTTTCAAGCGAAAACAAGTTCAGGGCGCGTAACCGTCGATTGTAGCCCATATGCCTAACAGAAGGGATTAACTTTGTGGCCCTCGCCTGCACTCGCTCCAGCCTCTCAATATCTTTCCTGAGGGTGGGCGACCAGAACTGCACAGCATACTCCAGGTACGGCCGAACAAGGGAATTGTACAGTGAGAGCACAATCTCCTTGTTCCGAAACTGAAATTGCCTCCTGATATAACCCAATAGTTTCTGGGCTTTCTTTTCCACCTCTACACACTGTTTCGTAAACTTAAGGTCGCTGCTAATTAGCACACCCAAGTCCTTTTCTAAATCAGTCACCTCGATATTACTGCCCAACATCGAGTAGTCCGACTTGGGATTGGCGTAGCCAATGTGCATCACTTTGCATTTACCCAAGTTAAACGGCATTTGCCATTTTTCGGACCACTCTCCTATCCTACCTAGGTCCGCACGCAGTTCCTCGATCGCTTCGGGCGTCCCAACATTGGCCCCAAGCTTGGTGTCATCAGCGAATTTGGCGATCCGACTGACGATGCCACCGTCGATATCATTTATGTAAATGGTAAACAACAGTGGCCCCAAAACGGAACCCTGAGGAACCCCACTAGTGACCGAGGCCCAACCCGAACTAGCCCCTTTAATTACCACCCTCTGCCGCCTATTCCTCAGCCAGTTTTCAATCCACCTACCTATTTCCCCACCGATACCCAGCGCGCGCACTTTCGCCATTAGCCGGCGGTGAGGTACCTTATCAAAGGCTTTCTGAAAGTCGAGATAAAGTATATCAATCGCCCTACTCTTATCGTACTCACTCAACATGACGTGGAAAAACTCGAGCAAGTTGGTGAGACACGACCTATGCCGTCTAAACCCATGTTGGGAGTCCCCAAGTAGCTTGTAGGAATCCAAATGGTCAACGATTCTATCAGCTATTATCCTTTCTAATAATTTACCTACAACTGAAGTGAGACTAATAGGACGATAGTTCCCTGGACTTTCGTGATCCCCTTTCTTAAAGATAGGGGTCACGTTGGCCTCCCTCCAGTCACCAGGCACCTGGCCCATCACCAGCGATTTGTTGAAGACTGTAGCCAGGTGGGGAGCCACCTGGTCGCGCACTTCTCGCAAAACACTGGGGAGAAACTGGTCTGGCCCAGGAGCCTTAAACGCGCTCAGTTTGTCTATTCTATGAGCAACGACTGTCGCGGTACATCTAACACTATCCAGGCCAGCACCTTCGTGCCTCACAGCTGGCTCGGGGATGACGCGGGTATCCTCCCTGGTGAACACTCTCGCAAAGTTCTCATTAAGCACATTAGCGATGTCCGCGTCGGAGGTCCGCAGAACGCCGCTTCCGTCCTTTAAAGGACCTATCATGCTTCTAATGGGCTTTCTACTATTAACATAACTGAAGAACTCCTTAGGGTTCCCCTTGCAGAGGCTTGCCACCCGTAGTTCTTCGTTACGTTTCGCTAGCCTAACCTTCGCCTTCACTTCCCTACACAGGCGGACATACGCTTCAGTGTTCTCGTGGGAACGATTGGCCTTCGCCCTCCTATACGCTACTTTCCTATTTCGGATAGCCGAAGCGATGCCACGATTGAACCACTTAGGCTGCGTTGAAGCAGGGGTGACCGGTTTTGAGGGTATGGCAGCAGACTGCAGCACCATAAACTCATCCCGGAATGCACTCCACACTCCCTCAACATCGCCGCCAGCCTCTAACCCCATCTCTGCTACGCTATCCCTGAGGCTAACAAAGTTCGCCCGCCGGAGATCGAGCTTACTGCCTCTCGAGTTACTACGCTTCACCCGAGGGACGCACACACGGAACCTAATAAGACCGTGATCACTCCCGCCCAACGATTCGTCAACGGTGAGGCCAGTGACGATGTTGTCTTCGGTCGTGAATACTAAGTCTAGAACGCTTTCGCCTCGTGTAGGCTCGTTGACCCACTGAGTGAGGAAGTTCTCATCAGCAAAGTCAACTAGCCTCCTCCCTTCAGCATCGGCAGTCCTGTTTTCCCACTTTATGCCGCGACAGTTGAAGTCTCCTAAAACTACACACACCCTATCCCCTAGCAGGCTACTGAGTTCGGTGTACAGGGCTGTATCCTCCTCGAGGAGGAGATGCGGAGGTCTGTACACCAAGATTAACCTATAGTTCGTCCCTCCCACGTTCAGATCGACGCCAAGCAGCTCCCGTTCCGACCGGAACTGGCAGTCAACCGGACTCAACGTGTCTCTGACGTATATTAGTACCCCACCCCCCTCCCCACGGGTGCGGTCTTTGCGAAACATTCTATACCCGGGAATTTCGAACTCCCCAACGTAGTCCCTACGATCAGTATGAATCCAGGACTCGGTGATAGCAACGATATCCTGGTATTCTGATGCTAAGAGCGCCCGTAGCTCGCGAAACTTGTTCCTAATTGACCTAGCATTAAAAAGCATTGCACGGAGGGAGCCTTCCCTATTCTGACCGCCCCCTAGCACGACCCGTTTCCCGAACAGCCAGGGCTGTCGGGAGTTGAAGAGCCCCTCACTAACGAGGGGTCCCTCACTAACGAGAGAGAGAGAGAGAGAGAGAGAGAGAGAGAGAGAGAGAGAGAAACAAGGAGTTACAAGGAAAAGAAGTACCTCAAAAGGCCTTGCGGCCCATACCGGGGAGGTACCAATGGCATCGGGTGCCAGGGAAAATTTTCTACACCCTCAAATAGTGTGCAAGATTTGGTCTAACCTTTTCTTGAAGTGATCCACAGAGGAACTGTTCACAACTTCTGAAGGTAAACTGTTCCACGTGTCACAGATCTTATACATAAAGTAATTCCCACACACACTAGTCCTAAACCGTTTGAAATCCAACTTCAAACCATTGTTGCGAGTTGGGTTATCATTTAAACTAAACATGCTTCTAAAATCGACATCGTTGAACCCGCTAAGAGCTTGAAAACCTCGATGAGTTGACCGCGCAGCCTCCGAGTTTCCAGCGAAAACAAGTCCAGGGTGCGTAAGCGTCGATTGTAGCCCATATGCCTAACGGAAGGGATTAACTTTGTGGCCCTCGCCTGCACTCGCTCCAGCCTCTCAATATCTTTCCTGAGAGTGGGCGACCAGAACTGCACAGCATACTCCACGTGCGGCCGAACCAGGGAATTGTACAGAGAGCACAATCTCCTTGTTCCGAAACTGAAATTGCCTCCTGATATAACCCAACAGCTTCTGGCTTTCTTTCCCCTCTACGCACTGTTTCGTAAACTTAAGGTCGCTGCTAATTAGCACACCCAAGTCCTTTTCCAAATCAGTGGCCTCGATATTACTCTCCAACATCGAGTAGTCCGATTTGGGATTGGCGTAGCCAATATGCATCACCTTGCATTTACCCAAGTTAAATGGCATTTGCCATTTTTCGGACCACTCTCCTATCCTACCTAGGTCCGCACGCAGTTGCTCGATCGCTTCGGGCGTCCCAACATTGGCCCCAAGCTTGGTGTCATCAGCGAATTTGGCGATCCGACTGACGATGCCACCGTCGATATCATTTACGTAAATGATAAACAACAGTGGCCCCAAAACGGAACCCTGACCCTCCGCTCCCTCCCTGCCAGAGGCAGGTACGGAAAAAGGTTGAAGAAAATACCTTGACCCTGGAAAAGTAGCCAAGGAAATTTTACAGGAAAGTGGAGAATATATAAATAGCTCTATATTTAGCTTGCTCACAGAAACACCGTGCAAGCGAACTCCTGCAGAGTTTTATGTTTTAATCTTAAACTATGAGAGTATTCAGTACTTTGTCTAGCCTATTTTTAAACACATTTACACTTTGACTGGAAACAACCTCTGAGGGAAGTTGGTTCCAGATATTACCTATTTTATAGGAAAAGAAATCTCCGCAGACAGAGGTCCTAAATGTCTTTAGTTCCAGTTTAAACCCATTATTTCTTGTCGGATTGGCATTAAGTGAGAATAAGTTTGTGTAATCTACCCTGTATATTCCTTTGAGCATCTTGAAGACTTGAATAAGCTGACCCCGCAACCTCCTCGTCTCTAAGCTAAACAGATTTAGGCGCTCCAATCTCCGTTGGTAGCTTTGCATTCTCATTGAAGGGATCAATTTTGTAGCCCTTGCTTGTACTCTTTCTAACCTTTCTATGTCCTTCCTGAGGGATGGAGACCAAAACTGCGCACAGTATTCCAGTTGAGGTCTGACTAGAGAATTATAAAGAGACATTACAGTCTCCTTGTTCCGAAACTGGAACTGTCTTTTAATATAACCTAATAATTTTAAGGCCCTCTTTTCGACTTCTGCACAGTGCTTCGACGGTTTCAGATCGTTGCTGATATAGACTCCTAAGTCTTTCTCTAGATCGGTCTCAGTCAAGTTCCTTCCCAAGAGAGAGTAATCGGTCTTCGGGTTTTTATAACCTATGTGCATTACCTTACATTTGTCCAAGTTGAATGGCATCTGCCAAGTAGCAGACCATTCGCCCAACCTGTCAAGATCGTTCTGAAGCGTTCTTACGCCCTCCTCAGTACCTACACTACTTCCTAATTTCGTATCGTCTGCAAATTTGGAGATTGCACTTAGAAGCCCGACGTCTATATCGTTAATATAGATGATAAAAAGTAAAGGACCCAGAACGGAACCCTGTGGGACACCACTGGTGACGGGCGCCCACTCCGAAGCCACTCCATTTATTACCACTCTCTGCTTTCTATCTTTTAACCAATCCTCAATCCAGTTGGAAACGAGCCCGGTGATTCCTAGTCCTTTGACTTTAGCTATCAATCTAGCGTGAGGGACTTTGTCAAAGGCTTTTTGAAAGTCGAGATACACTATATCTATTGCCCTACTTGCATCGTACAGTGTATGCATATTATGGAAAAACTCTAACAGGTTTGTCAGACAGGATCTATGTCGCCTAAATCCATGTTGAGAATAAAAAATTAGATTGTTAGATTCAAGGTGATACACAATACGTTTTGTAATGATGGATTCCAACAGTTTGCCGACAACTGATGTTAAACTGATCGGGCGATAATTACAAGGATTTTCCCTATCACCCTTTTTAAAGATTGGTGTTACATTTGCTAACTTCCAGTCGGTTGGAACTTTCCCTAACTCGATTGATTGTTTGAATATGGTTACTAAGTCGTCAACAACATTGTGGCTAACCTCTTTTAATACCCTTGGAAGAAATAAGTCGGGGCCAGGTGATTTGTATTTGTTCATCTTATCAATTAATTGCTGTACCTCATTTCTCGTAAAACTTATGGTCTCTACGGGATGTCACCATCATGTAATCCGAGGACTTGGCACTTCTATTGTGTCTTCCTCCGTGAAGACTGTAACGAAGAACTCGTTTAACGTATTAGCTATATCTTTATCACCGAATTTCAGTACGCCATTTCTATCTTTTAAGGGGCCTACAGAATTTTTAATTGGCTTTCTGCTATTAACATGGGCAAAAAATTCTTTAGGGTTAACTTTACAGAGTGAGGCAACTCTAGCTTCTTCATCACGTTTGGCTGATCTAATTAAGGACTTAACCCTCCTACGTAGGTTTATATAGTTTTCTGAATTAGTGTGGTTGAAATGCGACTTAAGTAGTTTGTAGGCTCTATTTCTTCCCGTAATAGCCCTCCTAATTTCGTTGTTAAACCATTTCGGTGACTTTGTTGACAAGGAAACCATTTTAGTGGGTATAAAAGTGTTCTGTAATATTCTAAATTGATCCCTATATGAGCTCCAGGTGACATTGACATCCTCACTTATTAGAACTTCAAGTGTGTCTAAACTACTTCGGAAGCTTTCAAAATTTGCTCTCGAGAAATCCAGTCTTTCACGAGTCTTTTCGCGTGTATTAACTGGAACCCTGAGGTCAAACCTAATCAAATTATGATCGCTGTTACTTAAATTTTCACCAATAGTCAGGTTAGAGACTAGGTCATCTTCGTTCGTGAATATGAGGTCTAGTTTATTATTACCCCTAGTAGGCCCGTCAACCCATTGACTTAATAAGTTATCATCGGCAAATTCCAACAGTCTTGAGCCCTCAGCATCAGCTGTTTTGTTTTCCCAATTTACATTACCACAATTAAAATCACCAAAAATCACACTGATCTTATTATTCACTATTCTGCTTAATTTGTTATACAAGTTTATATCCTTATCAACGGGGTAGTGAGGTGGTCTATATACTAGAAGTAGCTGCACTACTTTATTATTTAGGTTTAGATCAATTCCCAACATTTCATGAGCAGATACGATATTACTGTTTACCGGGTGCAGGGAGTCCCGAGCATACAAAAGTACACCGCCGCCTTCCCTTCCATCTTTGTGAAACATTTTGTAACCTACCATTTCAAATTCTCCTACAAAATCCCTTGATTCAGAATGAATCCAGGATTCCGTTATTCCGATGATATCAAAGTTCTCAGTTTTGACAAGCGCTATAAATTCCATTAGTTTGTTTCTAATTGACCTAGCATTGAAGAGCACAGTTTTGAGTGATTTTAAGTTGTGGTTTTTCCTAACTGGCCTGAGTCGTTTCCCGACGCAGTTGAACTAACTACTGGGGGAGGGGACTAACTACTGGGGAGGGGACTAACTGCTGGGAGGGGGACTAACTGCTGGGGAGGGGGACTAACTGCTGGGGGAGGGGACTAACTGCTGGGGAGGGGGACTAACTGCTGGGGAGGGGACTAACTGCTGGGGGAGGGGACTAACTGCTGGGGGAGTAGGTTTAACTGTTTGGGGAGCAGGATCAATTGCTGGTTTGGGGGGTCCTAGTTTAAAAAGATTATACAAATTAATGTTCAGTAAATCACCATACTTCTTTTTCCCCTTCTGGTTAAAATGTATCCCGTCCGAACCAAAGTATTCCCCATTTCCGTAGAATGTAGGCCAAAAATCGACAAACTTTAGGCCTTTTTCATCACACATGCGTTTAACTCTTTTATTTATGCTAATGGCTTTACTTAGAGTATAGTCACTAGCACGCATTCGAGGGAGAATTCCTACGACCATACCCATGTCTGTCCTATCCCTAACCTTGTCAGTTAGGTTCTTGAATTCTTTTATAATGGACTCTGTCTGCCCTCCTGTCCCTCCCAGAAAAACGTCATTGCCACCAACATGGACAATGATAGGGCAACTCTTATTCTTGATATTAATTTTGCCTAATTCCCTATTAATTATCTGGCTTGTGGCACCCGGAAAACATCGGAGTTTTCTCTTGGTCACGCGTCTTGCTCCGAAAAAGTCCCCTTGATCCTTACCATAGAATCCCCAATTAAAAAGGATTCATCCTCCTCGTCAGCAAGTAAGTGAAACTTATTTTTGATGGTAATGGGTTCCAAATCCTTATGTTTTGGTTTTGGTTTGGAGGGTCTTTTATTTTTACCAATTTGAATTCTTGTTCCTCCGTTCTATTTTCCGGAATAGTCACCGTGTTTTCCAAGCGTGCCACGCTTTGTTCTAGATGCTTAATCTTACAGTTTAAATCTGCTGGTGTGTTTTTAGTTTGATCTTGTCCACTGGGTTGGATTTCCAGTGCTACGACCCTAGCTTCAAGCTTTTTTACTAATTCCTTTAGCTCTTTAACTTCCTTTTCGTGGTTGTCTCTAAGTTTACAAAACAAACATACACTAAGGGATGTGATATCGCTGATACTACCTTCAGGGAAGTCAACGCACCAATGATTAACTTTACATTTAAAGCATTCTGCTTTCAATTTAGCTGGCCCTGCCATATTTTCTCTTTTTTTTTTTCTGAATACTCTGAATAAGATAAAGCGTTCTAGCAATGAAAACTATCAAAAACGTTCTGACCAGTATATAAAAAAGGGGGGGGGGTGAATTCATCCCGCGCGTAGACGCATCCACCTATTTGCAAGTGACGTTCATCCCTTCCAGAAGACTACACCTCTCGCTGCTGCCGCACCGACCAAAGGTCTCCCCAGGGCCGGACAGTCCCAAACGTGTCGCAGCTACCAACTGACAAACACTCGCGACGCAGGCATCACGGATTTCCGCCAGGAGCGACAGCGAGATGCAGCCCCTTACTAAGTCTTACTAGTCACTCACAAGCGGCCAGACTCTTAGAATCCAGTGTTCAAGGGATATCCCACCAGACCCAGAGTCTACGCCCGAGACTTTACGCTGGCCTGGCAGCCAGCTGGGCAGTAAAGCTCTCTCACCTCAGAGCAGTACAGCCAAGCACCATCAATTGGTCACCAAAGAACGGTCGCAGGGGGCTGGTCAGGCCATTACGCGTTAGGAATGGGCTTAACGGGGCACTAGCCACACTCCATTCATCGCGCCCCTACGCCTGGGACCCCTCCATCCCAGTCTCTCACAACCTACGAGCGTTAAATGGTGTTATTTATAGAGGTTCCAAAGCCTCTCTTCCCACGCATGAGGTAGCAGTAGGGTCCTAATAGTAAAAGAAGAGAAAAAGACTTAATACTAAAAGTTTTTTTTTTTTTTTTTTTTTTCAGTCAGAGGAGACAACCTTAACGTAAGCTAAAAGGACAGAGTAGAGATGGGATGGGGTCCTAGAGAGAGAGAGAGAGAGAGAGAGTTACAAGGAGTTACAAGGAAAAGAAGTACCTCAAAAGGCCTTGCGGCCCATACCGAGGAGGTACCAATGGCAACGGGTGCCAGGGAAAATTTTGTAAAAGTTTTTTTCTTTCAACTATCCTAGCAGTAGTAGAAAACTGGATAGAAAAGTAGAAGGCTCTCTCCCCACCCTCCGCTCCCTCCCTGCCAGAGGCAGGTACGGAAAAAGGTTGAAGAAAATACCTTGACCCTGGAAAAGTAGCCAAGGAAATTTTACAGGAAAGTGGAGAATATATAAATAGCTCCATATTTAGCTTGCTCACAGAGACACCGTGCAAGCGATCTCCTGCAGAGTTTTCTTATGTTTTAGTCTTAAACTATAAGAGTATTCAGTACTTTGTCTAGCCTATTTTTAAACACATTTACACTTTGACTGGAAACAACCTCTGAGGGAAGTTGGTTCCAGATATTAACTATTTTATAGGAAAAGAAATTTCCGCAGACTGAAGTCCTAAATGTCCTTACACACTCAAATAGTGTGCAAGATTTCGTCTACCCTTTTCTTGAACTGATCCACAGAGGAACTGTTCACAACTTCCGAAGGTAACCTGTTCCATGTGTCACAGATCTTATACGTAAAGTAATTCCCACACACACTAGTCCTAAACCGTTTTCAAATCCAACTTCCAACCATTGTTGCGAGTTGGTTATCATTTAAACTAAACATACTTCTAAAATCGACATCGTTGAACCCACGTAAGAGCTTGAAAACCTCGATCAGTTGACCGCGCAGCCTCCGAGTTTCAAGCGAAAACAAGTTCAGGGCTCGTAACCGTCGATTGTAGCCCATATGCCTAACGGAAGGGATTAACTTTGTGGCCCTCGCCTGCACTCGCTCCAGCCTCTCAATATCTTTCCTGAGGGTGGGCGACCAGAACTGCACAGCATACTCCAGGTGCGGCCGAACAAGGGAATTGTACAGTGAGAGCACAATCTCCTTGTTCCGAAACTGAAATTGCCTCCTGATATAACCCAATAGTTTCTGGGCTTTCTTTTCCACCTCTACGCACTGTTTCGTAAACTTAAGGTCGCTGCTAATTAGCACACCCAAGTCCTTTTCTAAATCAGTCACCTCGATATTACTACCCAACATCGAGTAGTCCGACTTGGGATTGGCATAGCCAATGTGCATCACTTTGTATTTACCCAAGTTAAACGGCATTTGCCATTTTTCGGACCACTCTCCTATCCTACCTAGGTCCGCACGCAGTTCCTCGATCGCTTCGGGCGTCCCAACATTGGCCCCAAGCTTGGTGTCATCAGCGAATTTGGCAATCCGACTGACGATGCCACCGTCGATATCATTTATGTAAATGATAAACAACAGCGGCCCCAAAACGGAACCCTGAGGAACCCCACTAGTGACCGAGGCCCAACCCGAACTAGCCCCTTTAATTACCACCCTCTGCCGCCTATTCCTCAGCCAGTTTTCAATCCACCTACCTATTTCCCCACCGATACCCGCGCGCACTTTCGCCATTAGCCGGCGGTGAAGTACCTTATCAAAGGCTTTCTGAAAGTCGAGATAAAGTATATCAATCGCCCTACTCTTATCGTACTCACTCAACATGACGTGGAAAAACTCGAGCAAGTTGGTGAGACACGACCTATGCCGTCTAAACCATGTTGGGAGTCCACAAGCAGCTTGTAGGAATCCAAATGGTCATCGATCCTATCAGCTATTATCCCTTCTAATAATTTACCTACAACTGAAGTGAGACTAATGGGACGATAGTTCCCTGGACTTTCGTGATCCCCTTTCTTAAAGATAGGGGTCACGTTGGCTTCCCTCCAGTCACCAGGCACCTGGCCCATCTCCAACGATTTGTTGAAGACTGTAGCCAGGTGGGGAGCCACCTGATCGCGCACCTCCCGCAACACTCTGGGGAGAAACTGGTCTGGCCCAGGAACCTTAAACGCGCTCAGTTTGTCTATTCTATCGGCAACGACTGTCGCGGTACATCTAACACTATCCAGGCCAGCACCTTCGCGCCTCACGCCTGGCTCGGGGATGATGCGGGTGTCCTCCCTGGTGAACACTCCCGCAAAGTACTCATTAAGCACATTGGCGATGTCCGCGTCGGAGGTCCGCAGAACGCCGCTTCCATAACTGAAGAACTCCTTAGGGCTCCCCTTGCAGAGGCTTGCCACCCGTAGTTCTTCGTTACGTTTCGCTAGCCTAACCTTCGCCTTCACTTCTCTACACAGGCGGACATACGCTTCACTGTTCTCGTGGGAACGATTGGCCTTCGCCCTCCTATACACTACTTTCCTATTTCGGATAGCCGAAGCGATGTCACGATTGAACCACTTAGGCTGCGTTGAAGCAGGGTGACCGGTTTTGAGGGTATGGCAGCAGACTGCAGCACCATAAACTCGTCCCGGAATGCACTCCACACTCCCTCAACATCGCCGCCGACCTCTAACCCCATCTCTCCTACGCTATCCCTGAGGCTAACAAAGTTCGCCCGCCGGAGATCAGGCTTACTGCCTCTCGAGTTACTACGCTTCACCCGAGGGACGCACACACGGAACCTAATAAGACTGTGATCACTCCCGCCCAACGATTCGTCAACGGTGAGGCCAGTGACGAGGTTGTCTTCGGTCGTGTATACTAAGTCTAGAACGCTTTCGCCTCGTGTAGGCTCGTTGACCCCTGACTGAGGAAGTTCTCATCAGCAAAGTCAACTAGCCTCCTCCCTTCAGAGAGAGAGAGAGAGAGAGAGAGAGAGAGAGAGAGAGAGAGAGAGAGAGAGGAGAGAAGAGAGAGAGAGATTTATATAGCTCTAATGTGTTCTCTCTCTCTCTCTTCCGTGTTTTCTACAAAGTAATTTCCGGTGCTCACTGGAAATACACTAATTGATAGTAATTTCTTGGTACCATGCCACATTTCTCAGCAACAAAAATAAAAGCCAAATAATAGAATTTATATTACACACACACACACACACACACACACACACATATATATATATATATATATGTAAAAAAAAAGTAAAGTCCAGGCAGCTTATTTTCCCACTACATGGGTGTGACTGTGCCCCACGGGTCACCTTAGTCAAAGCACAAACAGGGTGAATGGCTGACCCAACCTCATCCGATACCAGAAGCTGAGCGTGAATTCAGAGCCTCACAGCCTCGAGCCCCGACACCTAACCATATTCTTATTAACCTCGTTGCAGTTCCGTGCGTTGGTCTCTCTTCACACGAAGGTCAAGCTAGTAACCCCGCCCCTAGGCCTGGCTTGCTGGAAGAGCGAGTTGCTCTCTTGCACTCGTCACCGCACATAGCTAGGTACACCCGGCTCATCTGGTACCGTCCTCAGCCAGGCATGAAGACTAGATCTTTGACCCTGTAACGTATCTGAAGTCCTTTGGAAGCTGATTAAAAAGTCTTGGCCCCTGATAACCAAGCTATTTTCCTTCAATATTGAGTAGGTATCTTGTCGGGCCTTTAATTTCGAACATTACACAGTCTGCCTTTCCTATTTCTCAGCATTGTTTGGGTGGTAATTGGGTTTAGTTTGAGGTTTGGTGTTAGTTTTTCGATCATTTTCCATATGTAGATTATGGTGTACCTCTCTTCTTCTCTCCAGGGAGTACATATTTAGTTTAAGAAGTCTTTCCCAGTTCTTTGCACCCATCAATCTTAGCTGTGAAATGTCTCAGAGTTTCTTCTAGTCTATTAGTTTCTTCCATTTTATACCCCAAATGAGTAATTTGGGATATCCAAGGGGGTAATGGAAGCCATACATATTTTATTTAAGAGTGGTGTTTAAAGGCAATTGTATGGTTATAAACTACTACTTTAACTTTTGGTTAATTTACGTGTCATTAGGGGTAACGGGGTGAACTCCAATGCTTCAGGTGGGTAATGGAAGTAAATGGGTTGAGAACCCCTGGTCTTGTCTCTTTTTTTGAACGTTCTTAGTGCCTGCCCCCCCGACTCTTTTTGCTTTGTTTATCGCTATCTGATTTTGTGTCTCGAATTTCGCATCATCGGTCATTATAACCCCCAGATCGATCACTTTCGCGCTTCTCAGAATTTCCTGTCTATCTTCACTTTCAACAATCTTCTGTCACATACGGCCACAAAACTCTCAACAACCCCTTGCATAGCATATTCACTCTGAGTAAATAGTACAGCACCATCTACATACAACAGATTCGACAGGTCTCACTTACTGCCATCACAGACCAGACTCAATCCTCTTTCTAGCAGTCACCCTCACACATGCACGACTTCCTTCATAGAAACTTTTCACCGCATTCGTGAGTCTATTACCAATAGAGAGAGATTATACAAGTATATTCAAGATCTGCCACAGTGCTTCTAAGTTCACTCTATCGTATGCTTTCTCAAGATTCATAAACACCATTTATGGCAATCCCTTCCACATGCTTTCTCAATCACATACCTCACTGCACACTGCGAACACTTGATTTACGCAGCCTTTTCACCTCCAAAAGCTCCTTGCTCATCACTCACAAATATTCTGTACTGCAACGAACTCATATTATATATATATTTATATATATATATATATATGTGTGTGTGTGTGTGTGTGTGTGTGTGTGTGTGTGTGTGTGGTGTGTGTGGTGCATATATATATATATATATATATATAAACATTGTCCTGGCAAATATTCAAAGAATAAAACCGAACAACTCACCAAACAAAGTTTCGTACCTGAAAGGATTTATGGACGAAACAAGGGCGGACATCGCATGCCTCACAGAAACACATCTTAAAGATTGCCAAGGAAACTGCGAACACAGTTTCTTTAAGAAAGAATTGCATATTGATGGATTCAACTACTAAGAGCGGATAGAACAGCGAAACGTAAAGGTGGCTGTGCTAATTATATACATGAGAGTCATATGACAGAGGTGGTAATAAGTAAACCCAACAGCTTCGTGGAAACCCTTGCAGTGAAAATAGAGAAACTAAACGTGGTACCGATAATCATCTATAGACCTCCAAACTCTCCAGCTTAAAATTTTTCAGATACCATTGATGATATCAGAAACCTAATAAAGTCTGTAAACTCTCCATCCCCTAATATAATACTCTGCGGCGATTTTAATTTCCCATTTATAAAATACAAAAAGGTGGGTAGAAATATATTTATACAGCAAGATAAGGAGGGCACAAGAGAGGACCAGGAGCAAGCAAAAATGCTGATGGCTCTCACAAATGAGTTTATGCTAACACAGGAGATAACAGAAAATACCAGAAAAAATAACTGCCTAGATCTGGTATTCACGAATAACACGAACTTCATTGCTGATATAAAAATAAACCCGACTATTATCTCAAATCACAACATAATCGAGCTATCAACAAATATGGCGATAACATTAAAAGAAATTCACATACGAAAGGAAGAAGCAAATTTGGGGCTTTTAACTTAAACTCCAAGACCATAAATTGGGAAGAAATCAGATCACACATGGCCCAAATAGACTGGAGAACAGTTTTAGAGAATAAAACAACTGAGGAAATGCTAACAACCTTGGAAGAAAAACGCTGAGAATTTTAGTAAAATATGCTCCGAAAGTACAGCCAAAGGAAAGAGAAACTGGCTAGGAGGCAAAAGAGAAGAATATCCGCAAAAAAAAGAGAGTAGCGGCGAAGTTAGTTAATTGTGGAGACAACAATGCCAGGAAAGTAATACAAGGAAAACTGGAGAGTATCGATAGGGAAATACAAACCCTGATTAAGGGTCATACAGAGAGGAAAGAGTAAAAGGCAGTAGAAGCAATAAAGGAATATTCAAAAATCTTCTGCAGCTATGCGAAAAGGAAACAAAACGCGCGCCACTATTGGGCTCTTAAGGAATGGAAATAATAAGCTAACAAACGATCTAAAAGAAATATCTGAAACATTGAGAACCCAGTATGAATCAGTCTTCAGTGCCCCAAAAACTGACAAAGCGATACCTGACCTAGAGGTATTCTTCGAAAAGAAATTGCAAGGAGAATGTATAACAGACTTTGATTTTACCCCAGAAGATGTACCGACAGCTATAGGACAAATGAAATAACATTCAGCTGCAGGTCTGGACAAATGGAACGCACTATTGATTAAAAACTGTAAAAATGAAAAGCTACACCCTTATACTGGATATGGAGAAGATCCCTAGATACTGGGTAAATACCGAGCATCCTGAAAAGAGCAAACATTGTCCCTATATGTAAAGGAGGGGATAGATCTCAAGCAAAGAACTATAGACCAGTGTCAGTGACGTCCTACCTCACCAAAATATTTGAAAGAATAGTCAGAGAGAAAAACTATGACTTCTTGGAGACACTGGAAAGATTCAACGAAAATCAGCATGGATTCCGATCAGGAAGATCATGCCTATTACAACTTATACATCACTATAACAATATCCTAGATGCGTTGGAAGGCAATGAAAACTACAATGTCATAAACACAGATTTTGCTAAAGCTTTCGACAAATGTGATCATGGTATAATAGCACATAAAATGAAATATATGGGAATAAAGTTGGAAAATGGATCTACGACTTCCTAGAGAACGTATACAGGTCGTCAAAATTCAAGGTATATCAACATCAGACTCAGAAATACGCAGCTCAGTATCACAAAGTATTATGTTAACAGACATAGACAATGAAGTAAACAGCAACAGTATTGTAACATCCTTCGCAGACGTCACAAAGATCAGCAGAAAAATTACCGATGCAAAAAAGGTGGAGGCCTTGCAGAAGGACACGAACAAAATATACAAATGGTCGGAAGACAACAATATGACATTTAACACCGAGAATTTCAGCTAGCTAGATAGACAGAAATTCAGAGAAGCACCAAAGCAGTCGACTTGGGGGGGGGGGTAATAATGACCGATGATGCCAAGTTCGAGACACAAAATCAGATAGCAATAAACAAAGCAAAAAGAGTCGAGGGACAGGTACTAAGAACGGTCAAAAGGAGGGACAAGACAGTAATGATTCCTCTGCTGAGAACACTGATTATACCAAAACTTGAATACTACTCAGTTTTGACGTCCCCATATAAAAAGGAAGAAATTAATAAATTAGAAGAAACGCAGAGACATTTCACAGCCAGGATTTATGACTACAAAGAACTCAACTACTGGGAAAGACTACGTAAACTAAATCTGTACTCCCTGGAAAGATGAAGAGAGAGGTACACCATAATCTACATATGGAAAGTGATCGAAAAACTGGTACCACACCTTAAACTAAACCCAATTACCATCCAAACAACGCTGGAAAATAGGAAAGGCAAACTGTTTAGTGTTTCTAAATTAAAGGCCCAACACGGAACCTCTTCAACACTGAAGGAAAATAGCTTGGTTGTCAGGGGGCCAAGAATTTTTAACCCTTCCAAAGGACCTCAGAAACTTTACAGGGGTCAAAGTTGAAGTCTTCAAGAGAAGACTAGATGCCTGGATCAGGACGGTACAAGATGAGCCGGGTGTACCTAGTTATGTGCGGTGGAGAGCGCAACTCGCAACTCGCTCCTCCAGCAAGCCAGGGCTAGAGGCGGGGCCACCAGCTTCACCTTCGTGTGAAGAGAGACCAACACACGGAACTTAAACGAGGAGGTGTATATATATATATATATATATATATATATTAAAGGTTCGTTACTTGATATAAATATAAATCGCATTTATAAATCAATTTTACTTTAAAAAATAGAAAAACATTTTTATACCAACTCTCAATATTATAACTTCGGATTTTATGTTTTCATATTTTATTTTCAAAACAAATTTAATAATTTTTATCGATATATTTATTTCTTGCTTTGATTAATCGCAGAAATGGGACATTGTTAGTAAATATCAAAACTCTCTTTCTCTCTCTCTCTCTCAGAGGTCATTGGCATCAACGAGAGGGTGCAAGACTTGTGCGTCCCGCTGTGCGTGAGGTTTATTGACCCCTTCGACGCATTTTCAGGTAGGTGGGACCTTTACCAGAGGGATGGTGTCCACCTCAATAACAAGGTAAAGGTGTGCTAGGCGCGCTGCTTGACCGGCACCTATACCGTATGGTGAGGTCGAGTCCGGGAGAGATGATGGGCCCCCACCGGGGAGGGATGATGATAAGCCGGTGGCGGACGTACCTTCAACTGAAGAGTGCGTCCAGGTACAGGTGGGTGACCCTCCTTCCACGTTGGAGGGGGCTCATGCTCCTGCGAAGTTGTCCCCTCGTTAGTGAGGGGCTCTTCAACTCCCGACAGCCCTGGCTGTTCGGGAAACGGGTCGTGCTAGGGGGCGGTCAGAATAGGGAGGCTCCCTCCGTGCAATGCTTTTTAATGCTAGGTCGATCAGGAACAAGTTTTGCGAGCTACGGGGGCTCTTAGCATCAGAATACCAGGATATCGTTGCTATCACCGAGTCCTGGATTCATACTGATCGTAGGGACTACGTTGGGGAGTTCGAAATTCCCGGGTATAGAATGTTTCGCAAAGACCGCACCCGTGGGGAGGGGGGTCGGGTACTAATATACGTCACGGACACGTTGAGTCCGGTTGACTGCCAGTTCCGGTCGGAACGGGAGTTGCTTGGCGTCGATCTGAACGTGGGAGGGACGAGCTATAGGTTAATCTTGGTGTACAGACCTCCGCATCTCTCCTCGAGGAGGATACAGCCCTGTACACCGAACTCAGTAGCCTGCTAGGGGATAGGGTGTGTGTAGTTTTAGGAGACTTCAACTGTCGCGGCATAAAGTGGGAAAACAGGACTGCTGATGCTGAAGGGAGGAGGCTAGTTGACTTTGCTGATGAGAACTTCCTCACTCAGTGGGTCAACGAGCCTACACGAGGCGAAAGCGTTCTAGACTTAGTATTCACGACCGAAGACAACCTCGTCACTGGCCTCACCGTTGACGAATCGTTGGGCGGGAGTGATCACGGTCTTATTAGGTTCCGTGTGTACGTCCCTCGGGTGAAACGTAGTAACTTGAGAGGCAGTAAGCTCGATCTCCGGCGCGCGAACTTTGTTAGCCTCAGGGATAGCGTAGGAGAGATGGGGTTAGAGGTCGGTGGCGATGTTGAGGGAGTGTGGAATGCATTCCGGGAAGAGTTTATGGTGCTGCAGTCTGCTGCCATACCCTCAAAACCGGTCACCCCTGCTTCAACGCAGCCTAAGTGGTTCAATCGTGACATCGCTTCGGCTATCCGAAATAGGAAAGTAGCGTATAGGAGGGCGAAGGCCAATCGTTCCCATGAGAACACTTTAGCGTATGTCCGCCTGTGTAGGGAAGTGAAGGCGAAGGTTAGGCTAGCGAAACGTAACGAAGAACTACGGGTGGCAAGCCTCTGCAAGGGGAACCCTAAGGAGTTCTTCAGTTATGTTAATAGTAGAAAGCCCATTAGAAGCATGATAAAGGACGGAAGCGGCGTTCTGCGGACCTCCGACGCGGACATCGCTAATGTGCTTAATAAGTACTTTGCGGGAGTGTTCACCAGGGAGGATACCCGCGTCATCCCCGAGCCAGGCGTGAGGCACGAAGGTGCTGGCCTGGATAGTGTTCGATGTACCGCGACAGTCGTTGCCGATAGAATAGATAAACTGAGGGCGTTTAAGGCTCCTGGGCCAGACCAGTTTCTCCCAAGAGTGTTGCGGGAGGTGCGCGACCAGGTGGCTCCCCACCTGGCTACAGTCTTCAACAAATCGTTGGAGACGGGCCAGGTGCCTGGTGACTGGAGGGAAGCCAACGTGACCCCTATCTTTAAGAAAGGGAATCAAGAAAGTCCAGGGAACTATCGTCCCATTAGTCTCACTTCAGTTGTAGGTAAATTATTAGAGGGGATAATAGCGGATAGGATCGTTGACCATTTGGATTCCTACAAGCTGCTTGGGGACTCCCAGCATGGGTTTAGACGGCATAGGTCGTGTCTCACCAACTTGCTCGAGTTTTTCCACGTCATGTTGAGTGAGTACGATAAGAGTAGGGCGATTGATATACTTTATCTCGACTTTCAGAAAGCCTTTGATAAGGTACCTTACCGCCGGCTAATAGCGAAAGTCCGCGCGCTGGGTATCGGTGGGGAAGTAGGTAGGTGGATTGAAAACTGGCTGAAGAATAGGCGGCAGAGGGTTGTAATTAAAGGGGCTAGTTCGGGTTGGGCATCGGTCACTAGTGGGGTTCCTCAGGGTTCTGTTTTGGGGCCACTGTTGTTTATCATTTACATAAATGATATAGACGGTGGCATCGTCAGTCGGATCGCCAAATTCGCTGATGACACCAAGCTTGGGGCCAATGTTGGGACGCCCGAAGCGATCGAGGAACTGCGTGCGGACCTAGGTAGGATAGGAGAGGAGAGTGGTCCTAAAAATGGCAAATGCCGTTTAACTTGGGTAAATGCAAAGTGATGCACATTGGCGCTTCCACCAACAGATCTCAGATATGAAAACAGATACCAAGGTAATTTCAACCCAAATATGATGGGAGATTATTGTTGGTTCCTGCAGAAGGAGAGCTCGTCATCCTACAAGCGACAAAGGAAGAGGACACACCAAAGTTTCACTTAAGAACAGGAATTTGCCTTTCAGTAGTAACAACAAAATACTAACGCGCTTTGGGTGGATGGTTGGGCGCAGGGGTGGTAACTCCGCCAGCGGAATTCCGCTGTCTGTCTTAAGCCAGAATAAAGGAGGAAAGACATCCCTGTTCACTAATTATTTAAGTATGCTTAACATAAAACGTGGCACGGAAAAGTAGCTTAGACGGCTTTCGTAATAGAAGCGGGTGAGAAAAAAAAATGAAAAATAGGGGTTTTCGGTTACACAAAATCTGGACGCGATAGAGAAATTTTGATATCAGATCTGAAATCAGCATCAGCGCTTTAGTAGGAATCAGTAGTTCACGTGTCTGTAACAAAAAAAGGTTGAAATTTGTTGCCTAGTGTTATAAAGACGGCAATAGTGTTTGCAAATTTTGTAAAATCGATTCGGCTGCTCTACCGTACATTGGTTATATGAGTCAGTTGAACATAGCGGCTCGACTGGAACAGTGCCCTGTCATTTCTGCAACGATATTCCGAGTCTGTCAGTGGTCAAGAATTTCTCGAGCGCATTGTCACAGGAGGCGAGACATGGGTTCAACACCGTACTCCGGAAACAAAACGTGCCAGCATGGAATGGAAACACCCTGGGTCCCCGCGACTAAAGAAGTTCAAGATTGTGAGGTCCGCTGGCAAAGTGATGGTTACCGTGTTTTGGGACCACAAAGGCGTTTTGCTCGCAGACTTCATGCAGAAAGGCACAACAATCAATGCAGCTGCACATTGTTCAACACTGGAACGTTTACGAGCGGCCATTAAACGTAACGTCCTGGACTGCTCCGTAGGGTAGGGCACTGTTCCAGTCGAGCCTCCATGTTCAACTGACTTATACAGGGTGTTTATAAAGTCCCTATCTATTTCAGTGAAAACGTAGAAAAAAGGGTAAAATTCAATAACAAAATAATAGAAGGCATACATTTAATGAATACTTAAGCATATGATTCTACATGAGCACCATCAGTGTCTTTACAGAGTTCGAATCTGTCAGCAGCATTGCGGAACACATTTTGGAGCATGACAGGGGTTATTTTTGTAACTGCTGTTGCGATACGAGCACGTAAATATCCCAGCCTCATTCAGATGGTATTTTAAAAACCGTCGTCTTTCAACAAGATGGGGCACCTTGTCATTACGCATTGTTCGGGAGTACCTGAGTGAACGATTTCCAAATCGGTGGATCGGACGTGGAGGCAACACGCCCTGGACGGCTCGATCTCCTGACCTAACACCCTTGGATTTCTTTGCATGGGGCTTTATCAAATCAAGCGTCTATCAAACGAGGGTTACAGATCTGCAAGATTTACTTGCTCATATCGTAACAGCAATTCCAAAAATAACTCCTGTCATGCTCCAAAGTGTGTTCCGCAATGCTGCTGACAGATTCGAACTCTGTAGAGATACTGATGGTGCTCAAATAGAATCACATGCTTAAGTATTCATTAAATGTATGCCTTCTATTATATTGTTATTAAATTTTACCCTTTTTTGCTACGTTTTCACTGAAATAGATAGGGACTTTATAAACATCCTGTATAACCAATGTACGGTAGATGGCAGCCAAATCGACGTGCAGTGTTGCCAACAATGATTAACGAATTCACCTGATACAATACAAACATAATCAATGTACGTCCTTTCGTTATGAAATTATTAAACTTATTTTCTGACCGCCCCTCGTATATTGACGAAAAGTTTCAGGAAAAGAAGAATTAAGTTTCTACATATTTTACGTAAGAACTTAAATCTGAATTTGAAGATATCTTGATTAAAAAAAATTAATCATGCAAAAAAGTCTTAGTGTAATTACTAAAAAAGTTTCACAAATTGAGAATAACTTAAAAGCAGTTGAACTTTATAATTCTTCGAATTCCGTGGAAAAATTTAACGACAGAACTAAACAGGTTCAAGATAATGTACAAAACATTAACGCAAAAGTTGATAAAATTCTTAATGACATTCAGTCGAATATGAATAACTTAACTGTTGATAATTTTACTTGGGTTAGAAATGGTGTTAAGCCAAAGGTTTCATCAAATTTTCAGCTGGATTGTGAAAATACATTCAGTCAACTAAAAACTACAGAAAACGGAAATGAAACCGTTTTCTTTGGCTCGTCCATTGTTAGGCATATGGATAAAGAATTTTGTTTGAGAAATAGAGCAAGACGAAACAGAATATGCGTGCCAGGTGCAAAAATAGATAGAACTGAAGAGGAAGTAAAGAATTTAAAGTTAGAAACTGCAAATTCGTGGTTAATTTCTCACATTGGCGGGAACGATTTATATAATTTCACTTATAGGACAGAAGATTTGTCAGCTAAATATCGAAGTTTGATTAAATCCTCAAAATATAAGTCGAATAATGTATTGATTTCTGGGGTTCTTGTGAAAATTTATGAAAGTAACATTGTTAAGTAAAGCAATATACTTCAATACTAAATTAGAAGCGATGTGCATCCTTGAAGAATAGAGGTCGTTAACTTTTGGTTAGATTTTAACTCAGCGGATTTGTTCATTTAGGATGGCGTTCACTTGAATGGAATATGTAATTCCCGACTCGGGAGACTAACCAAAAAGATTTACTTAAAACGTACTCAAGATAACATGCTGTAGTTCTTTCGGGTCTTTTCAGTTTGGCGTACCGCGGATTTTCGAACTGAAAATTTGTATACTAATAAATTTTTATATTTTAATAACGAAAATGACATTATTTTCCTGGAGAAAGCAATGTCGGTCAATATAAGATCCCTTACCCCAGGAGTATTCGGGTTGAAACCTCTGACTTCCATTCACCTCTCCTTGCAGGACTGCTCATAACTGAGTATACTGAATAGGTTGATCAATTTCGAATTTCGCACCTTCTGCTACTTTAAATGTAGTCGGAGGTGCTGATCATGTCTGGTTACGGAGCACTACTGGGTGTTGTCATCGTAAGAACGCTCGGGAGTCGGAGTCAAAACCTCCGAATAAGCATACAAAAGGGGGTTATAAGGGGAGTTGGTTGGGGTGGAGTTGGGGATGGTGATGTTCCCTTTTGATCGTCGGAGGCGCTGGTCAGGTCTGGTGTCAGAGCACTGGGAGTTCTCAAATGATCTATTTTTTTACTTTTTGGTTTTTATTTACGTGTTTCCAATAGATGGGAATTCTTGGGAGTTAAAACCGCCGAATAGCTATACCAAATTATTTTTGGGAAGCCACTACTCTCTCCCCTCCTTTCTTTCTTTCTTTTCCTCCTTCCTTTCTTTTTTATCATTATTAAAAGGATGCTGTTTGAGGAAGGTCTAGTTAAGAGAGAGTAGAAGGAGTAATATTCCCTTTCTCAATAAATGTAACAGGAGGCACTGCTGGGTCTGGTTTCAGATCACTAGGAATTCTCAGATGTTGGAAAGCTTGATGCGATCTTTCGAAAGTCAAAACCTCCGAACAGTCATACTCATCTTCAAGGAAACTACTTAGACTGGAACTTTAGTTTTAAATATTGTACATAAAAATTCCGCAAGAAAAAAGTATGTATAGTATCTATTACTATTCCCAATTATGCATGGGGAATTCTTAAATTGGAGGTCTGGCAAGCTAAAGGTGCCTCTGGACCAGTGCTCCTTTACCTAGGCAATTCCTATGCGATGGACGCAATATATGATAAATTGTACATGATAAATCTTTGGTACGATGGCTTTGGCAGGCTACGGAGAAATGACGCAACAACGAAATAATGGCTTCTTGTATACAATAAATAAATAAATAATTCCTTAAAAAAAGCATGGTGTAGATTAGATAAGGTAGTTTAGTATTCTTGCTCTGTTTTATTTTCCGCTGTCTTCTAATGTGTAACTAAGTGCACGAGATAAGTGTACGCGTGGTGAGAATGAAATATGAAGCTATTTTCTTCATTATTATTTCTAGCTTTTCTACTTCCTTCTTGGGCTAACCTAGAGTGGAACTTATTGTCTTTGTTAGCCCGTAACTCTCTCTCTCTCTCTCTCTCTCTCTCTCGGCGATGATGTTGGGGGAGTGTCGGGTGCATTCCGGGACCAGTTTATGGTGCTGCAGTCTGCTGTCATACCCTCAAAACCGGTCACCCCTGCTTCAACGCAGCCTAAGTGGTTCAGTCGGGACATCGCTTCGGCTATCCGAAATAGGAAAGCTGCGTATAGGAGGACGAAGCCCAATCGTTCCCATGAGAACACTGAGGCGTATGTCTGCCTGGGCAGGGAAGTAAAGGCGAAGGTTAGGCTAGCCAAACGTAACAAAGAACTCCGGGTGGCAAGCCTCTGCAAGGGGAACCCTAAGGAGTTCTTCAGTTATGTTAATAGTAGAAAGCCCATTAGCGCCAGGCTTAGGCGGCGCCGTTAGGCGGCGCGCTGTGGACCTACGACGCGGACATCGCTAATGTGCTGAATGAGTACGGTACTTTTCGGGAGTGTTCACCAGGTACGACACCCGCGTCATCCCAGAGCCAGGCGTCAGGCACGAAGGTGCTCGCCTGGATAGTGTTCGGTGTAACGCGACAGTCGTTGCCGATAGAATAGACAAATTGAGCGTGTTTAAGGCTCCTGGGCCAGACCAGTTCCTCCTCAGAGTGTTGCGGGAAGTGCGCGACCAAGTTGCTCCCCACCTGGCTACAGTCTTTACCAAATCGTTGGAGACGGGCTACGTGCCTGGTGACTGGAGGGAAGCCAACGTGACCCCTATCTTTAAGAAAGGGGATCACGAGAGTCCAGGGAACTATCGTCCCATTAATCTCACTTCGGTTGTAGGTAAATTATTAGAGGAGATAATAGTGGATAGGATCGTTGACCATTTGAATTCCTACAAGCTGCTTGGGGACTCCCAACATGGGTTTAGGCGGCATAGGTCATGTCTCATCAACTTGCTCGAGTTTTTTCACGTCATGTAGAGTGAGTACGATAAGAGTAAAGCGATTGATATACTTTATCTCGACTTTCAGGAAGCCTTTGATAAGTTACCGCACCGCCGGCTAATGGCCAAAGTGCGCGCGCTGGGTATCGATGGGAAAGTAGGTAATTGGATTGGAAACTGGCTGAAAAATAGGCGGCATAGGGTTGTAATTAAAGGGGCTAGCTCGGGTTGGGCCTCGGTCACTAGCGGGATTCCTCAGGGTTCCGTTTTGGGCCCACTGTTGTTTATCATTTATATAAATGATATCGTCAGTAGGATCGCCAAATTCGCTGATAACACCAAGCTTGGGGCCAATGTTGGGACGTCCGATGCGATCAAGCAACTGCGTGCGGACCTACGTAGGATAGGAGAGTGGTCTGAAAAATGGTAAATGCTGTTTAATTTGGGTAAATGCAACGTGATGTACATTGGCTACGCCAATCCTAAGTCGGACTATTCCATGTTGGGGAGTAATATCGAAGCCACCGATTTGGAAAAGGACTTGGTTGTGCTAATTAGCAGCGACATTAAGTTTACCAAACAGTGCGTAGAGGTGGAAAAGAAAGCCCAGAAGGTGCTGGGTTATATGAGGAGGCAATTTCGATTTCGGAGCAAGGAGATTGTGCTCTCTCTGTGCAATTCCTGATTCGGCCGCACCTGGAGTATGCTGTGCAGTTCTGGTCGCCCATCCTCAGGAAAGATATTGACAGGCTGGAGCGAGTCCATCCCTTCCGTTAGTCTTACGCGCCCTGAATTTGTTTTCACTGGAAACTCGGAGACTGCGCGGTCAACTCATCGAGGTTTTCAAGCTCTTACACGGATTCAACGATGTCGATTTTAGAAGCATGTTTAGTTTAAATGATAACTCAACTCGCAACAATGGTTGGAAGTTGGATTTGATCATTTGAAATGGTTTAGCACTAGTGTGTGTGGGAATTACTTTACCTATAAGATCTGTGACACGTGGAACAGGCTACCTTCAGAAGTTGTGAACAGTTCATCTGTGGATCAGTTGAAGAAAATGTTAGACCGAATCTTGCACACTATTTGAGGGTGTAGGAATTTTTCCGTGGCACCCGTTGCCATTGGTACCTCCTCGGTATGGGCGCAAGGCCTTTTGAGATACTTCTTTTTCTTTTAACTCCTTGTAACTCGCTCTCTCTCTCATAAATTCTTAAAGATACTAAAAATAAGATCGTCCATGTCATAAAAGATTTTATTATATTATTTGTTCAGAATGCAAAAGCCTTCGATACACTTTGAAATATGGTCTGTGATTTAGGTTCCTCGCAATTAAAATATGTACAAAAGATAACTTTTAGTAATTTTTTAATTCGAAAGTAAATTTAAAAGAAAGAACATAATTATTTAATCGTGTGATTTTCAACATTTCCATTTCTAGTGAAAATGACAAAGAATCATTGAAATGTCGAACTAATTGAAACCAGTTTTCTAAATTGGGAGGTAAATAATGTTTTTTGAAAAAACTCCTCGAACAAATTAGACAAAACTGTGTGAGAGAGAGAGAGAGAGAGAGAGAGTTACAAGGACAAGAGGAAGCCTCAAAGACCTCTTGGTCCACTCTGGGAGGTTCCTGTTATTAAAAGTTTATTTTTCTTTCAACTATCCTAGCAGTAGTAGAAAACTGGATAGAAAAGTAGAAGGCTCTCTCCCCACCCTCCGCTCCCTCCCTGCCAGAGGCAGGTACGGAAAAAGGTTGAAGAAAATACCTTGACCCTGAAAAGTAGCCAAGGAAATTTTACAGGAAAGTGGAGTATATATAAATAGCTCTATATTTAGCTTCCTCACAGAGACACCGTGCAAGCGAACTCCTGCAGAGTTTTGTATGTTTTAATCTTAAACTATGAGAGTATTCAGTACTTGTCTAGCCTATTTTTAAACACATTTACACTTTGACTGGAAACAACCTCTGAGGGGAGTTGGTTCCAGATATTAACTATTTTATAGGAAAAGAAATTTCCGCAGACAGAGGTCCTAAATGTCTTTAGTTCCAGTTTAAACCCATTATTTCTTGTCGGATTGGCATTAAGTGAGAATAAGTTTCTGTAATCTACCCTGTCTATTCCTTTGAGCATCTTGAAGACTTGAATAAGCTGACCCCGCAACCTCCTCGTCTCTAAGCTAAACAGATTTAGGCGCTCCAATCTCCGTTGGTAGCTTTGCATTCTCATTGAGGGGATCAATTTTGTAGCCCTTGCTTGTACTCTTTCTAACCTTTCTATATCCTTCCTGAGGGATGGAGACCAAAACTGCGCACAGTATTCCAGTTGAGGTCTGACTTGAGAATTATAAAGACACATTACAGTCTCCTTGTTCCGAAACTGGAACTGTCTTTTAATATAACCTAATAATTTTAAGGCCCTCTTTTCGACTTCTGCACAGTGCTTCGACGGTTTCAGATCGTTGCTGATATAGACTCCCAAGTCTTTCTCTAGATCGGTCTCAGTCAAGTTCCTTCCCAAGAGAGAGTAATCGGTCTTCGGGTTTTTATAACCTATGTGCATTACCTTACATTTGTCCAAGTTAAATGGCATCTGCCAAGTAGCAGACCATTCGCCCAACCTGTCAAGATCGTTCTGAAGCGTTCTTACGCCCTCCTCAGTACCTACACTACTTCCTAATTTCGTATCGTCTGCAAATTTGGAGATTGCACTTAGAGAGAGAGAGAGAGAGAGAGAGAGAGAGAGAGAGAGAGTTTTCTCGGTCCACTCGGGGAGGTTCCTGTTATTAAACTACTGCATTTTTTAATTATTCTATCAGCAGTAGAAAACTGGATACAAAATGATAAGGCTCTCTTCCCACCCTCCCCGTCATTGGTGGGTACGAAAAAAGGTTGGAGAAAATACCTTGATTCTGGAAAAGTAGCCAAGGAAATTTTACAGGAAAGAGGAGAATATAAAAACTAGCTCTATAATTATGCTATGCACACACAGAAATCGTACACTAGACACCACTGTTGTATAAACTAAAAGGATTAAGAGAGAGGTAAAGGGTAAACGCTCCATGTCTACAGCTGGGGTGGATCGAGGATTCGCTGGAAGGGGGTTCGGTACAGGCGCCGAAGGCTTCTAAGGGGGTCCGGGGGCATGCTCCCCCGAAAATTTTTGAAAATTAAGGCTCTCAGAAACGCGTTTTTAAGCAATTTGCGGGGTGTTTGTTCAAGTTTATTAGCTTTTACATGTAAGATATGTACTGATTTGCGAGAAAATTATACAAGGAAAGACAAAGTTCGTGATAAGTCTTAAAGAAACACTGTTTACGAAAATTTCACAATATCAAAACCTAAATTTCTTTTGAAAATCATACTTTATCATTCTAGATTTGTTCATTAATATAATTGAAGTTATTATATTTCTTGAAAAAAGTTTTGTGATGACTGAGATATCAGTTAATCTCCCGACTCTCAAAGACTAGATCGACGAGCGCCATTCGTCGGGGTTGCTGTTCAGCGAACCGTTGAACTACAGCTTCGTAATCCACGGGCTTGTCGTAATGAATGCTCATCAACGCCAAGCCCGACAATCTCTCCGTGGACATAGTAGGCCTAAGGTACCCCTTCACAAGTTTCAAGGTACAGTTGGCACGTTCATTGTCAGCAGAAGTGACAGGTATGGTGCAAACAATTCGCAACAAGCCGTTAGCTTTGGGAGCGGAGCTTTCTGGTTTAAAGTAGTTCTGGTTTAGGCCACAGTACAGCTATGTACGCGCAAAGTCATCACACCGGCAAAGTGATGAAATATTTGTACAGGAAATAGGTGGAAACAGGAATTAAGAACAGAAATCAGATTTTCCGCACCATGCCCTCACCAGTCACGTGCATCCAGCCACCCAACAGAAGGAAGAGAAAAAGAAATCGTAACGGCAGAAACGCAACTCTACATCACCTAATCCATGCCATGCATTTTTTTAAAAAAAATTTGTTCGTTATGAAATATTCTTAGACATTAACAAGGCAGGCAAGTGTGTGACCCCGTTTTCTGTAATTGGATGTTTGTCATGCGCATGTGTCTGCCGTTTCAACTTGGGTCTCCCCCTGTGAAAGGTGTTTATGTGGCAAGTGATATAGTGAGTCGTTCATACTTCGCGGTGTTGTGCCACCAAGACAGTAAAGAAAATCTTCCGACAAGGAATATCAATGGAGGGTCCCTGTATCTATCCCAGTGTATTTGTCCCTTATGGAGAGTGAAAGTGTTTTGTGGGTGATCACCTGTTGTTGCTTCGGCGAATTCAAGATTCTCCCACTTAAAGGTGTATGAGGAGTGATCAAAAGATTAGTTGCTCGATGGTTGATCGACGCAAAATACATTTATTTAATGGGGCAAAATACAATCAGAGAACTCTCTCTAAAGTAGCGGGAGGATCAAGAGTGAGAGGAAATTTTTAAACAAACATAAGGGTGCACTAGTCCAGACAGTACCTCCAACTTGCCAGACCTATCATTCAATAATTCCCCTTGCATAATGGGGAATAATAATGCATAATATGCATAATTTTTATTTATCTTGCGAATTTACTTATTTTTATTACGAATTTGATGTACAATATTTAAAACTGAAGTTTCACCGTAGCAAAGAAGCTTCCCTGGAGAACAGTATGACTATTCGGAGGTTGAACTCCCAAAAGATCATCAAGCTTCCCATGATCTGAGAACTCCTAGTGCTCTGAAACCAGACCCGACCAGCGCCTCCTACTACATTCATTACAAAGGCAACAATGCTACTACTGCGCTATCTTAACTAGCCCTGCCTCAAGCAGCACTCTTTTAATAATGAAAAAAAGAAAAGGAGCAAAAGAAAAAGAAAAATGGGGATAAAGGAGTGGTTTCCCAAAATAGTTTAATTAGTTATTCGGAGGTTTTGACTACCGAGAATTCCCATCAAATTTCCCGTCTCTACCAACGGGGTATAATTTGATTTGAGAACTCCGAGTGCTCTGTAACCAGACCCGATCAGCACCTCCTACTACAATTTAAACAAAAAGAAAATCGGCCACTGTCTATTCCAACTAAAAATCACATCCCCAATTTATTTGCCCTTTAATGCAAATTTATTCTACTAAAATACCTATACAACCAGTTCTTAAAAATATTAAGTGAAGTGCTTGCCACGATCCCTGCGGATAGGCTATTCCACCTCTCGTCTATCTTATAGGTGAAGAACCCCAACGCAACGTTTGTCTCAAATCTTTTACCTATAATTTTATAACTATTATTTCTCATGTTTTTCTCGTCCAAATTAAAGAAATTCTGGAGCAAGTGTAGTTTACGTTCCCCAACTTTGTCCGCGTATACCTAATCAAATAAAACGTTAAAACTAACGAAAATATTACGATTTAACCAAACCAATCGTCAACATATTGACGATTGGGTTAAATTAAGGCGTAATATTTTCGCTAGTTTTAACGTTTTATTTGATGGATTCATTTAAAAAATGTCTCCTAATGATCCTAGTGTAGTTTACGTTCCTCAACTTTAACCTAGTGTAATTTGTGTCCCCTTTTGCGTCAGGGGGAGTAAACTACACTTGCTCCGAAATTCTCATAATTTACGTTATGAAAACGACTTAAAATTTTGAACACTTGAATCAATTCGCCTCTTAAACGCCGAATATCAAGCGTACACAAATTTAGCTCTTTGAGTCTGTCTTCGTATGGTTTACCATGTGAGGTTGGAATGAGCTTTGTTGCGCAGCGCTAAACCCTTTCGACTGTATATCTTTCTTCATATAGGATGAGCAAAACTGTACAGCATATTTTAAATGAGGTCTGACGAGCGACTTATATAATGGCAAAACAATATCTTTACATTTATATTCAAAATGACGAGAAATAAAACCCAATACTCTTTTAGCTTTACTGCTCGCGACTGAACATTGTTTTCAGAACTTTAAATCTTTAGTAACAATGACACCAAAATCTTTTTCCTCAGAAGTTTGATTTAGCACACTATTTCCCGAAGTGTAGTTAAATTTACTGGTGTGGTAACCTACATGCATAACTTTACATTTATCTACGTTAAGTTTCATTTTCCACTTATTAGACCACTCGGTGCTCTTCCAATATGTGCTCTACCGCGAAACTGTGATCTACCATATTCCAACTAATATTCCATATTCCAGGCTAACTAACGAAAATATCACGACTTAACCTAACCAATCGTCAAGGGCGTATAGTTGACCTAACGATTGGTTAGGTTAAGTCATGATATTTTCGTTAGTTAGCCTTATAAGGCTAGTTTCACGGTAGAGCACGTATTGGAATATGGTAGATCACAGTTTCGCGGTAGAGCACATATTGGAAGAGCACCGACCACACTATTAAATTATTAAGATCGCGCTGTAGATTCTCTCTATCTCGTAAACTAATTGCTTTATCTGCAGTTTTAGTATCGTATAGTATAGAAAATTTACTCACTAAATTCACATCAAGATCGTTGACGTATATTATGAAAAGGACTGGTCCCAAAACGGGCACTTGCGGAACATCGCTAGTTACATTAGCCTATCCTGACTCTTCCCCATTGATTACTACTCTGTTTTCTAAAAGTTAACCAAATTATCAATCCAATTAAGAACTTTACCCCTTATTCCGTGAGCTTCAAGTTTTTCTAACAATAGTTTATGCGGAACTTTGTCAAACGCCTTTTGGAAATCTAAATGTATTATATCTATCACTCCACTACAATCATAAACACCAACGACTTCGAAAAATTCCAATAAATTTGTTAAACAAGATTTATTTCTACGAAATCCATGCTGGCTTTATTTTATAAGAGTACTGCTTTCAAGATGCTCGACTGTACGATCTCTAATAACCGTTTCTAAAAGCGTTCCAACTAAAAAAGTTAGACTGATAGGCTTATAGTTTCCCGCCTGTTGTTTATCTCCTTTTTTAAAGATTCGAAAGAACAACCCTCTGCGATAAAGGTATATTAAATATTAGAGCTAAAGAATTAAGTATTTCATTCTTTGGATCACCTGAAGATCAGGGCCCCCAGCCTTCGTTAGGTAGCCTTATTAGGCTAACTAACGAAAATATCATGACAACCTAACCAATCGTTAGGTCAACTATACGCCCTTGACGATTGGTTGGTTAAGTTTGATATTTTCGTTAGTTAGCCTTGTAAGGCTAACTAAAGAAGGCTGGGGGCCATGATCTTCAGGTGATCCCATTCTTTAACTCTTTTAGGTGTTTTGGGTAAAAATAGTCTGGACTTGGCTATTTGTTAACTTTTAACTTAGCTCTATAGTGAGAAATCTCTTCAGTCTAAACAGTTATGTCAGTAAGCAGTGAAAAAGGCCCATTTACATCACTAGGCATATTATTATCATCTGGAATAAAAGAAATATCCTCAAATGAAAAAACTGATTCAAAAAAAATATTTAAAATTATCGCTCTCCCCCCATAATTATTTAAGTTACTATCTGAGTCAACCAATTGTCCAATATTGCCCCGCAAGGGGTTTCTATTACAATGTAATCGTAAAAATTCTTCAGGTTTTCTTTATATTCACGAGCTACTTGAATTTCAAAATCACGGTGAGCACATCTAATTAAACGCTTAACATTTCTACGTAAATCTATATAAGTTTGAAAGTGCTGCTGCGCATGTTCCCCTTTTTACCTCTATTGGGTTATATTTTTATTTTCGATTGCTCTACCTATGTTTCTATTCCACCATTTAGGTTGCACATTTAATTCATTTCTCTTAAATTTCCAAGGTACATACTACACAATGCTTGTTTAAATTAATGAATATATTCTTGAAATTATCCCACATGCTAAGAACACTATCTACGCTAATAGTTCATCCCAAGTTAATGAAACTGTAAATTCATCGAAATTTGCTCTCCTACAATCCGGCACTATGAAGTTATTTAATTTTCTATAAGTTTTAACATTAACCGAAAAGCGCATCATACTATGATCGCAATTGCATAAACTTTCTCCGACGTATACATTCTGAACTAAATTCTCATTTGTCGTTAAAACAAAGTCCAAAATATTCTCACCGCGGGTCGGTTCTAATACTTTTTGAAAAAGAAAATTATCTTGTAGAAAATCTATCAAACGTATGCCCACATCATGGCTATTCATGGTAATGAAATTACTATTTGGGCAGTTAAAGTCTTCAACAATAATTGATTCTAAATGCAAAACTTCACTTTTTTACGTGGAGGTCGAAATGTGACAATAAAACCCACATTAATAGACGGAATTTATTTCCACAACAGCTTCGATGCCCACTGGCATCCTCTTCGGGTGGATACACCCGAAGAGGATGCTAGTGGGCATGGGTTTTATTTTCACAATAACTGATTCCTTATGCGTGACTATGCTACTTAAAATGTTATACATTTCAACGTCCAAATTTACTCCTTGTGAAAGAGGCCTATATACAACCCCAAAATTAAAGATTAAGTTATTAGCGCTAATTTCTGAAATAATTATATGTAACTGGTTACTGGCATTAACCGTCGTTTGAACTGGACAAAAATTTTATTTACAATATAAGAGTACACCACTTCCGATTTTACCACTTCTATCCTTGTTAAAAGGTTTATTACCTTTAATATGGTAAAATCTCTATCTCCACTTTTAATCTACTTTTCAGTTAGTTCCATAATGTTGTAATTTTCAACGTGAACTAATGCTTTAAATTCGTTAAAGTTATTCCTTACAATCCTCGCATTAAAAAACACTACTTTTAAAGTATTCTTTAAGTTACTATTTATTCTTCTATACGTGTTGAGTTTCCCATTTCATTCAAGTGAACGACATCTTGAATGAACAAATCCGCAGAGTTAAATTCAGACCAAAGGTTAACGAATTCTACTCCTTCAAGGACGCATATCACTTCTAATTTAGTACTTAAGTACTGTAAATACTCTACTTAACAATCTATTACTTTCATAAATTCTTGGAAGAACCCTAGAAATCAATACGTTATTCTATTTATCTTTCAAAGATTTAATCCAACTTCGATACTTAGCTAACAATTCTTCTGTCCTTCTACTGAAATTGTACAAGTCGTTTCCTACAACGTGAAAAATTAACCACGAATTTGCAGTTTCTAAGTTTAATTTCTTCACTTCCTATTCAATTCTATCTATTTTTGCGCCTGGCACGCATATTTCCTTTCGTTTTACTCCGTTTCTCAAACAAAATTCTTTATCTATATCCCAAACAATGGACGAGCCTGACAACAGTTTCGTCTTCGTTTTCTGTAGTTCCTAGTACACTAAATATACTTTATAATCCAGCTGAAAATATGACGACACCTTTGGCTTAGCACCGTCTCCAATCAAAGTAAAACTATCAACAGTTGAACTATTTCTGTTCGACTTAATGTCACTGACAATTCTGTCAAACTTTTGCATCAAACGTTTGCACATTATCCTCAACTTGTTTAAACTGATTGTTAAATTTTTCCACGGAATTCGAA
>JAJOZX010004774.1:0-5000 GCA_023014485.1 Bathynomus jamesi | reverse complement strand
GAAATATCATAATTTTAATATCCTCCTATTATGTGAAGTTAGATTAGATTAGGTTCGGGCAGGTAAACGTACACAAAGTTAATATTTTTACAATTAAGAAAGCTTCACAAATAACCTAAAATAAATAGGTGAAAATGGTAGTACCAAGAATTAAAGCTTTAAAATGACTATCGTTGAAAGGAGTGGAGACAATTCGCCATAATTACGATACTGCATATCTTGAAAAAAAAGCCCTCCCGAAAATACAATTTAAAATTGCAACAGTGAAATAAGTAGCCACTAAAAATAGTTTTCCGGAAAAAATTACTTCAGATGTATCTCATAAAAAAGAACAATAACTTACATTTTTACGCATTTCATGTCTAAACATCTCATAATTTTGAATACAGATTTCCTTCATACTTCAGAGAAAGTTTTGAAGGCCTTGTTAGACTCTTATTAAAGACAGTGATGGAGAAACTCGTGTCTCTTCTTTATTAGAGCAATATCCTGATGGCGACTGAACAAAGAAAGCCACTTCAAATAGTTTGTTTGAACACAACGACGAATATATATATATATATATATATATATATATGCAAATAACTGCAATGACCGCGCAGTATATAAATGAATAGAAACGACATAAGTATTAAGGAACGTTTCTGCACACGAGGAGGAGAGATAACGAAATAATGAAAAATGAGGCGAACCGCCTGGGAATCGAACCCAGGGCCTTCCAATTGCCGGTCGGACGCTCTACCATTATGCTACGGACCTCACTCAATCACAAATCGAAATTCTCCCAAATAGGGCAGAAACCAATGCCCTCAGAGAGCACCCTCGCAAATCGTGAATATGCGCAAATAACTGCAATGACCGCGCAGTATATAAATGAATAGAAACGACATAAGTATTAAGGAACGTTTCTGCACACGAGGAGGAGAGATAACGAAATAATGAGGGCATTGGTTTCTGCCCTATTTGGGAGAATTTCGATTTGTGATTGAGTGAGGTCCGTAGCATAATGGTAGAGCGTCCGACCGGCAATTGGAAGGCCCTGGGTTCGATTCCCAGGCGGTTCGCCTCATTTTTCATTATTTCGTTATCTCTCTCCTCGTGTGCAGAAACGTTCCTTAATACTTATGTCGTTTCTATTCATTTATATACTGCGCGGTCATTGCAGTTATTTGCGCATATTCACGATTTGCGAGGGTGCTCTCTGAGGGCATTGGTTTCTGCCCTATTTGGGAGAATTTCGATTTGTGATTGAGTGAGGTCCGTAGCATAATGGTAGAGCGTCCGACCGGCAATTGGAAGGCCCTGGGTTCGATTCCCAGGCGGTTCGCCTCATTTTTCATTATTTCGTTATCTCTCCTCCTCGTGTGCAGAAACGTTCCTTAATACTTATGTCGTTTCTATTCATTTATATACTGCGCGGTCATTGCAGTTATTTGCGCATATTCACGATTTGCGAGGGTGCTCTCTGAGGGCATTGGTTTCTGCCCTATTTGGGAGAATTTCGATGTGTGATTGAGTGAGGTCCGTAGCATAATGGTAGAGCGTCCGACCGGCAATTGGAAGGCCCTGGGTTCGATTCCCAGGCGGTTCGCCTCATTTTTCATTATTTCGTTATCTCTCCTCCTCGTGTGCAGAAACGTTCCTTAATACTTATGTCGTTTCTATTCATATATATATATATATATATATATACATTATATATATATATATATACATATACACAAACTCAGAATGGTTCCCTGAGAAAATTATATGTTAAACACAGACCGTGCATGGAACAAGGAACTCTTCTGGGAAAATTAAATCCATTATAGTCCGAATAAGTAATGGTAAATGACCAATACCACAGTATTTGTCATTTACCATTAATTATTCGGACTATAGTGGATTTAATTTCCAAGAAGAGCTCCTTGTTCCATGCACGGTCTGTGTTTAACATATATATATATAGGGTGGGGCACGGGAACCAAGTGTTTTTGGAATAATCAGGAAAATGATATTATTTTGTAAAGAAAATATATTGGTAGAACAACATTCGTAAGAACATAGCATTTCATGTCATAATAATCATGTACCGAAAATTATATCTGGCATATGATGTCCTTGGCCGTCGACGCATTGTTGAAGGCGTTTACGAAAATTGGCCTCCACTCTTCCCAGCAGGTCTCTGTTGATTTGGATGATTGTTGACGGATCGCTTCCTTCAATGCATCTAATGTACGGGGCTCGTCCTCGTAGACACGTGACTTGAGGTACCCCCATAGAAAGAAGTCACATGTGGACAAGTCAGGGGACCGAGGGGGCCATGCAATGTCACCAAATCTCGAAATGAGATGGTTGGGAAACAGGGGGCGAAGAACAGCCATTGACGCTCTGGCGGTGTGTGGCGTGGCCCCATCTTGCTGAAACCACAAATGTCGACGAGCAATACGCCTTCTTCGTAACTCAGGGATGAAAAAGGTGTTCACCATCTCAATGTAACGCCCAGATGTTATGGTAACGGTAACCCCATTTTGTTCGAAGAAATAGGGACCGATGACGCCAAACTTTCCCACCGCGCACCAAACTGTAACCTTAGGGCTATGCAGCGGTTTTTCATGAGTTGTCGCGGATTTTCAGCAGCCCAATACCGACAGTTTTGATTGTTGACGGCCCCATTAAGGTGGAAATGGGCTTCATCACTCATTACCACCATCATGTTTTCATTCTGCTCATAAAGTGCAAGCATTTCCTGTGCAAAATTCAGTCGTTGGGGGCAATCGTTTACATTCAATTCCTGCACCATCGCTAACTTGTATGGGTGAAAATGTAATTCTTCATGCAAAATCCGTCTAACAGTACGATTGCTGATTCCGAGTGCAGCTGAATGTCTCCGAGCAGAGCGGCCTGGGCTTTGCAACATCGCTTGTCTGACCCTTTCAACGTTCTCTGGAGTACGCACAGTGCGTTGCGGCCCTTCGGTTTTGTTTTCATTATTGAGCCTCCTGTTCGAAGATTGTTAACCCAACGTAAGATTGTGTCACGAGCGGGAACAGAGTCATTTCGATGAATGTTGAATCTGCGGCGAAACGCACGCTGAACTGCTGTCACTGACTCGCCACTCCTAACAAAATGATCATACGCGAACATGCGGTGTTCTAACGTCCACTGCTCCATGATGGCACCTGAAAGATAAAGGTGAGTGTTAGTTAAAGTTAAATGCTATGAACCCAGGAATGGAATGCTACCTACCGCACGCCCCCCATTCCTAATGGCCGATTACTAGCTATTCAAAAAACACTTGATTCCCGTGCCCCACCCTGTATATATATATATATATATATATATATATATATATATATATATAATATAGACAGAGAGAGAGAGAGAGAGAGAGTATGAGTTACAAGGAGTTACAAGGAAAAGAAGCACCTCAAAAGGCCTTGCGGCCCATACCGAGGAGGTACCAATGGCAACGGGTGCCAGGGAAAATTTTGAGAGTTTATTTTTCTTTCAACTATCCTAGCAGTAGTAGGAAAACTGGATAGAAAAGTAGAAGGCTCTCTCCCCACCCTCCGCTCCCTCCCTGCCAGAGGCAGGTACGGAAAAAGGTTGAAGAAAATACCTTGACCCTGGAAAAGTAGCCAAGGAAATTTTACAGGAAAGTGGAGAATATATAAATAGCTCTATATTTAGCTTGCTCACAGAGACACCGAGCAAGCGAACTCCTGCAGAGTTTTCTGAGGTTTTAATCTTAAACTATGAGTGTGTTCAGTACTTTGTCTAGCCTTTTTTTAAACAGATTTACACTTTGACTGGAAACAACCTCTGAGGGAAGTTGGTTCCAGATATTAACTATTTTATAGGAAAAGAAATTTCCGCAGACTGAGGTCCTAAATGTCTTTACACACTCAAATAGTGTGCAAGATTTCGTCTACCCTTTTCTTGAACTGATCCACAGAGGAACTGTTCACAACTTCCGAAGGTAACCTGTTCCATGTGTCACAGATCTTAACGTAAAGTAATTCCCACACACACTAGTCCTAAACCGTTTCAAATCCAACTTCCAACCATTGTTGCGAGTTGGGTTATCATTTAAACTAAACATACTTCTAAAATCGACATCGTTGAACCCGCGTAAGAGCTTGAAAACCTCGATCAGTTGACCGCGCAGCCTCCGAGTTTCAAGCGAAAACAAGTTCAGGGCGCGTAACCGTCGATTGTAGCCCATATGCCTAACGGAAGGGATTAACTTTGTGGCCCTCGCCTGCACTCGCTCCAGCCTCTCAATATCTTTCCTGAGGGTGGGCGACCAGAACTGCACAGCATACTCCAGGTGCGGCCGAACAAGGGAATTGTACAGTGAGAGCACAATCTCCTTGTTCCGAAACTGAAATTGCCTCCTGATATAACCCAATAGTTTCTGGGCTTTCTTTTCCACCTGTACACACTGTTTCGTAAACTTAAGGTCGCTGCTAATTAGCACACCCAAGTCCTTTTCTAAATCAGTCACCTCGATATTACTACCCAACATCGAGTAGTCCGACTTGGGATTGGCGTAGCCAATGTGCATCACTTTGCATTTACCCAAGTTAAAACGGCATTTGCCATTTTTCGGACCACTCTCCTATCCTACCTAGGTCCGCACGCAGTTCCTCGATCGCTTCGGGCGTCCCAACATTGGCCCCAAGCTTGGTGTCATCAGCGAATTTGGCGATCCGACTGACGATGCCACCGTCGATATCATTTATGTAAATGATAAACAGCGGCGGCCCCAAAACGGAACCCTGAGGAACCCCACTAGTGACCGAGGCCCAACCCGAACTAGCACCTTTAATTACAACCCTCTGCCGCCTATTCTTCAGCCAGTTTTCAATCCACCTACCTATTTCCCCACCGATACCCAGCGCGCGCACTTTCGCCATTAGCCGGAGGTGAGGTACCTTATCAAAGGCTTTCTGAAAGTCGAGATAAAGTATCAATCGCCCTACTCTTATCGTACTCACCCAACATGACTTGGA
>JAJOZX010004773.1:312500-371587 GCA_023014485.1 Bathynomus jamesi | reverse complement strand
TACAGGGTTGTTGTAAAAGATATTGAAGACATTTGGATGAAATTTTCTTTTCCTACGATTAACACCAAAGGTATCTATGTTAAAGTCAGTCGACTAATAGAAGAAGCCTCAAAATTGAACAAGGTGCCGTTACATCGAAGAAATGAAAGTTTTGCCTTAAAAGTAGCTCAGTATGATGAAATGTTTGATATATCTTCTTGTGAATGCTATGATAAGGGAATTGATAGGAAATCTTGCAGGTGTAAGGATAAAATACCAATGACAGAATGGGAGTCTTTTGCGGGTCAAAAACGAAGAAAAAGTCAGTTAGGACCACTTGATCGCATAGCTAGTTCAACAAAGACGAGATCTTTATCAAGAGCCTAAGAAGCACAAAACCGTCAACTAAAAGCACAAGAAGAAATGACTGAAGCCACCAATGTTTTACCATCGGAATTTATAGAAAATACCGAAGAAGACATGGATGTAGATTCAGAGTCAGGATGTAGATCAGAGCTTTCCAAACTGGTGTGTCGCGACACATTGGTGTTTTTTGTATTTTGAAAATTTTGATTTTTCTATCAACAAAATCGGCTACAAGATAAACCACCTACTGAAAAATTATCTGATATTTGATATTTGATAACAAAAATTAATTAATGTGTCGTGAAAATTTTTATGCTTAAATAGTTTGTCGCCAACGTTAAAAGTTTGGAAAGCTCTGATGTAGATTATGAGGCCGATTTAGAATTGACCGAGAATATTCAGAACAGGCACTCCTATAAAAACCTAGCATTAACAGCAGATCGTTATCGTGTAAGTTGTAGAGCTGCAGCTGCGATAGTCAATGCAGCTTTAAAAGATATGGGGATCCTTAACCACACCAACATGCTTGACAGAAAGAAATTAGAAAGAGAAAGAAATCGCATGGGTGAAACAAATGAGGGGTCGCGCGTCTTAAGATACCTAAGCGCCACCACAGGCGAAAACGTGTTTTTGATGGATATCACTATTTTCACCCTTCCTCTATCGCGTGGTTTGGGTTATAATGACCTTACGCCACTAGAAGTATGGTTGAAAACCCTATGAAGCGAACTACTTTTTTCACCTCTATCGCCAGCCAAAAGTTCACCCAAAGTTCGGCATAATAAGAAAATAAAAAAATAAAAAAAATATATATAAAATATAAAATATGAAAATCTATTCCAAAATCTCATCAACATCTTCATTAGCATACTTAGAACTCTAATTTAGCCAAAAATGAACGTTCTAGCTCAATTAATAACAGAGATACTATTGCGAGAATATTGCTGAACTTTGGAGGCGATTTCTGGCGAATTTTAATTTTGGCGCTTAGGTACCGTAAGACGCGGGACCCCTCAAATACTTTTAGGTCTAAATCCAAAATTTTGAGATGGAGTGCCTTGGATTTGATGGAAGGGAAGATAACACATTAACTAAAAGTGGAGAGATAAAAGAAGAACACTATGTTATTGTGAAAGAACCTGGAAGCATCTATGTAGACCATGTCACACCAGATAATGGAACTGCTCGCTCTATAGCAGAAGAGTTGATAACTATTATTAGACTCGAACAGCACAGATACTATCAAAGTTTTACTGTGTGATGGTACTTCTGTAAATACAGGAAAAATTGGTGGAGCCATAAATCTGGTTGAAATTTATCTTAACATACCAGTGCAGTGGGTGGTGTGCCTCTTGTATTTGAATGAGCTGCCTTTTATGCACATCTACAAAGCCAGTGATGGTAAACCAACAGGTCCAAATACTAAAACTAAATATTAAAACTATGTTCACTCTCTTCAGGATGCTCGGTATTTCTCCCGTGTCTAGTGATCGTCTCCATATCTAATATAGGGGCTAAGCGATTGCATTCTTGCAGTTTTTGATCAGTGTGGCATTCCATTTGTCCGGTCCTGCTGCTGAGTGTGCTTTTAGTTTCCCTATAGTTTGTGTAATATATGTTGTAAAGTCGAAGTCCGTTATACTTTCCCGTTGTAGATGGTTGGGAAACAGGGGGCGAAGAACAGCCATTGACGCTCTGGCGGTGTGTGGCGTGGCCCCATCTTGCTGAAACCACAAATGTCGACGAGCAATACGCCTTCTTCGTAACTCAGGGATGAAAAAGGTGTTCACCATCTCAATGTAACGCCCAGATGTTATGGTAACGGTACCCCATTTTGTTCGAAGAAATAGGGACCGATGACGCCAAACTTTCCCACCGCGCACCAAACTGTAACCTTAGGGCTCTGCAGCGGTTTTTCATGGAGTTGTCGCGGATTTTCAGCAGCCCAATACCGACAGTTTTGATTGTTGACGGCCCCATTAAGGTGGAAATGGGCTTCATCACTCATTACCACCATCATGTTTTCATTCTGCTCATAAAGTGCAAGCATTTCCTGTGCAAAATTCAGTCGTTGGGGGCAATCGTTTACATTCAATTCCTGCACCATCGCTAACTTGTATGGGTGAAAATGTAATTCTTCATGCAAAATCCGTCTAACAGTACGATTGCTGATTCCGAGTGCAGCTGAATGTCTCCGAGCAGAGCGGCCTGGGCTTTGCAACATCGCTTGTCTGACCCTTTCAAACGTTCTCTGGAGTACGCACAGTGCGTTGCGGCCCCTTCGGTTTTGTTTTCATTATTGAGCCTCCTGTTCGAAGATTGTTAACCCAACGTAAGATTGTGTCACGAGCGGGAACAGAGTCATTTCGATGAATGTTGAATCTGCGGCGAAAACGCACGCTGAACTGCTGTCACTGACTCGCCACTCCTAACAAAATGTCATACGCGAACATGCGGTGTTCTAACGTCCACTGCTCCATGATGGCACCTGAAAGATAAAGGTGAGTGTTAGTTAAAGTTAAATGCTATGAACCCAGGAATGGAATGCTACCTACCGCACGCCCCTCCCATTCCTAATGGCCGATTACTAGCTATTCAAAAAACACTTGATTCCCGTGCCCCACCCTATAGTTCTTCAAAGAAAGTTTCTATCGCATATCAATTTATCAGTTTTAGGGATAATGAAAGGTGATTCATACTAAGCTCTTAATATTTCAGAAATCTCTGTTAGGTCATGAGATAAAGCATTGTCTTCATTTTTCAAAGGTCCGATTGTCGCGAGACTTTTCGACTTCCGTATTGCAAAATTATAGAAGTACTTTGAGTTAACTTTATCGCTTATATAACGTCTTTTTCGTCTTTCTCTGAATGTTTCTCAATTGGGTTCTGCTTTGACGCAATCTATACCCTGCAATTTATCGTTTAATATTTTTCTGATGTTGTTGTGTTTGCAGTTTATTGACTTTATAGTCACTATTTTTTCTCTTGCGGAACACTGACCTCTTTTATCTCTCGAACCTGCTTCGCTTTCCTCTTTGTTGCATTTTTGGGACATGTCTTTCCACAATTTACAGCGTCTTCTCCATTAAGGTAATTATCTAATTAACACCTCTTCCGTTGTCTTGGCCTTAAAGATGGTTTTCCAGTCTGTTGCTTCCATCCTTCCATTGCTTCCAATCTATGGATTGTCTTGAAATTTTGAAAAGATGTTGGGATAATAACACAGGCCTACAATGATTTTGGGGTCTGGCTAATTATATGTGTCCTGTAGTAATTAATGCATGCTGAGTTCAAAAATGATATCTATTTTTCTCCATCACCCACAGATTTTTTTCCATTTCGGAATGAAATACCCAAAAATGATATCTCATTGTTCATCATGACAAAGTTGGAAACAACTGGTTACCCATATTTCTAGTATAATCTGTCACATTTGTATTGTATTGTATTAATAGTCCTCTATTTTCTTCACTTTAATTGAGTTTTGTCCATTTTTTTTATCAAAATGTACGTAAGTTATTATTTAGATATATAAAATAAATTGTACAAGGTAAGGAAAAACGTTTTTTCCTTTTGTTTTTTCTCTTACGCGATACAAGAAAATGGATGTCACTTTTGAAATCAGTGTAGCAGACTTAGGGAAGATCACATATTAGAACATAAACCCCCATTCTACAAGTTTCAATTTGCAGGCCTATGTAATTACTTAAATTAGTTTAGGAGATATGGGGCATTTTCCCATCTTTACCCAACCATATTTCAAATATCTCCTTATTTAAAATCGATGTGAAAGAAAGCGGTTATATTTCTTTCATTACTTTTCATCGTGATGATTTCGGGAAAATTTGAACTGAATCGAATTTTTGTCGAAAACTGGGAAAACGCCCATTGGAAACCCTTCGAAATTTTAAATTTTTCGTCAAATAGCAAACACGATGGATTGTCTTGAAATTTTGCACAGACGTTGGGATTACTACAAAGGTGTTAAATATAAAATATTTAATAATTACTTAAATTGGGGAGGAGATATGGCACATTTTCCCAACTTTACCCAACCATATATCAAATATCTCCTTATTTAAAATCGATATGAAAGAAAAAGTTTATATTTCTTTCATTACTCTTCATTGTGATGAATTTGGAAAGTTTGAACTGAATCGAATTTTTGTGGAAAATTGGGAAAACGCCCAGTCGAAACCCTTCGAAATTTTTAATTTTTCGCAAATACCAAACACCATATTTTACGTAATTATTTGAAGTACTTATAGTCATTTTTACCCTATGTTTCTCGCGTGTATAACTAGCACATCCTCCTTTACGCCTTATTGTTCTGTCGGCTCGGAGTATGTTATAGTTGTCAATATGTATTTCTTTTTTTCAACACAAGACACAATTTTCACAGTCCGCCTGGCAGTCCTTTGGATGGGTTTCCGTGAGGCATGCAAAGTCTGCTCTGGTTTCTTGCATGAGTCCTTTCAGGTATGTGACTTTGTCCAGGTAATGGTTTGGTTTAAGGCCCTGAATGTTGGCTAGGATTATTTTTATGTTTTCGCCTTTTTTTTCCATTTATGTAGTTCCGATTCTTTTCCAATGATGGTGCTTGTTTAGTTGCTTTGTGATCCTCGGAGAATTTTCCTCTCTTTATCTTTTTCGTTACCTGTTGTCCCGATATCGTATGCAATGTCTTTCTGTATGCCTTCTGTACGGCTTTCGGATCCCTGTATTTGTCAGTTGGCTTTGTATTTGCTGGATGGTATTTAACAGTTGAATTGTATTGGCTACATCTAAAAAATTGGTAGCCCTCTTTGATACTGGTTTTGCCTGCTCACCTGTCGCGTTCTTTAGAGGGTGGTGGTAACGGCATTTATGCCCGTAGTTGCACTTTCCATATGTTGCATAGAATTTGCAGATAGTAAGATGGTAGAACTTGCATTCGTTTTCAAATTTGCAATGTCCATGTATGTAATGATAGTTACATAAAGCGGGATGTGCATAGATGCAATGCTCATCCCTGTATCTGCAGTACCCTTTTGAATAATATTTATATACGATAACATACTTCTTTTTTTTTTTCTTATCATCTCCTTACTTTGCATGTCTGTAACTCTCTTTTCTTGCATGTTTGTAGTTTGCATGGTATGACAGTGAGTTAAGACTGTGTTTGCATGGTTTGTAAGCGTTCTTATTTTACTTCTTTTCATCTTTCACCCCTCTCCTATTCTCTCCGACTATTTTTCTGACTTGTCAGCAGTGGCCGGCGGATGATGATGATGAGTCTTTTTTTCTCTTTTTCTGAATGAATGTTAACTCACGAGTGATAGGTGTTCCTCTTTACTTAACCCCTTATTCTTAGGCTGACCATACGTACCGTTTTGAACGGGACAGTACCGTTTTGTATGGGTTCTGTCACTGAAGAATAATTGTAAGCTCAATATGTTTATGTACTTACTTTTTCATGAATACAGAATATTACATAACCCCCGTCCCTTTTTTGCCATCCCAATGTCCCGTTTTTGTCTCAAGGAAATATGGTCAGCCTACTTATTCTCTTCTCTTCTCTTCTCTTAACCCTCTACTCTTTCCTTTCTCTCGGGCTAACCTTAGAGTGGATCTTAGGGTCTTTGTTAGCCTTAGCTTCTGTAGATCTGTAGATCATTATTTTTATTAGTATCATTATCATTTTGTACGTTTCTACTTCTTATCGGCAGTTTATTTTCCATGTTTTTAGTTTTGCCGTCATTTTCTCATTATCCTCGTTAGGCAGTTTTACCATATCGCAGATTTTACGTCTCTTTTTCTTTCTTTTTACAGTAATGTCTTCTTTCCATGTTAGATTTTCATTTGTTCCTCTCTCATCCACACCGCTTTGCTTTGGGACATTTCGGTACTCTTTTTCCCCCATTATTCTCTCCTTTTCTATTGTATTCGTATTAGTAGTCTCCATTTCTTTAAATACCGCAAATGAGTTTACAGTTTTGGCACATGCATCACACAGAAATTTGATCCCCGTGATTTGTTTGGCGTCCGACACAAGGGATATTTTCCTATCATCACAATTCATACAGGTAAAGTCACGCAGTTTTTGACAGAAATCACATCTGATTGCCGCATTTTCAGTTGTTTCTAAATTAAACAAGTTGCAAATTGGGTGAGAAAGTGAACTCATGGTCGTGTTATTTATAACCGTCGTCGCTCAAAACATCCACACACAAATTTTTTTTCTTTCGCTGGGTCTCGTTCACGAGGGTTTGGGTTTCATGACCTTTTTCCTGCATTGTTCCAAACTTTTCTCAAATGACTACTATGTTTCAATTAAATATATACTGTATTCTACTGATAATTTTGCGTAATCTATATTGCGCTTTCTTACATTCAATAAATTTCGCTTTATAATTTATATGCACGGATTCATTGATACTTTATACACACTTTCGGATGTAAATAGAATAAACCGCCGAGAAGCAATTCCCTTCTTATTTTGATATTAATACAAGGAGAGAAACAAAGCGTCCATTCCTCACAAGGTATAATAAAATCTATATAGCTACATATAGCAAATTTATTAAATTCTTTCCTTTCAGATGTTGGCACCAATAAAACAGCTTTGATTTTGTATATACTGATTGTCACTACCAACAATATATGCTATAACTCACACTAAAGTCTTGATTCCATCCTACCAAACAAGAATGTAAAGTCGCCATTCTTTTCACAAAATTCATGAACGAGCCAGTAATTCTACAATATGTAGGTGTATATACTCGTATATTCCCTACCTGTCTAAAGGAAGCCAGAGTATGCCCTTTCTTCACACCACATACAGTATGTATCTAACTTTGAATAAAGTATTTGAAAAAAGCTATATACTCGTACAATAGACCCATTAAATTTCCAATAAAATGTGATATTCTACCTAACATACAGTATATATTGCAGTAAGATTGTGAAACTAGATATTTAATTAAATCCCCAGTAAGATTGTGAAACTAGTGATTTGATGAAATACCCAGTAAGGTCGTGAAACTAGTAATTTCATGAAATCCCTAGTAAGATTGTGAAATTAGTGATTTCATGAAATTCCTAGTAAGATTGGGAAATTATGATTTCGATTAATTACTGTTTCACTCAGGGACTTTAGGAAATTAGGTTAGGTGAAATTCTTAAGTATTTCAGTAACTTCTTGAATTCTCTGAGTGAAACAGTAATTACGCGAAATTACTGAAAATTTCAGTGATTTCGTGAAATCACTAGTTTCACAATCTTACTGTAATATATATACCATTCAAAATACAATGAATATACTATTATAAAATGTTTATGAGCAACAAAAAATACACTGCTTTCGTTTTCATTGCTTTGATAAAAACGTCTGATACATTTTTCCATAAAATTTGATTGCATAAATTTCACAGTTTCGACGTAAGAAGAAATATATATTTGACTGGTTTAAATCACACCTATCCATAGCCGGATTATCAAGGGGGCACAGTAGGACCTGTGCCCAGGACCTACGAAGTTTTTAGGGCCTACGAAATTTGGGAAATATGTATTTTCACTGTGGTATGGCCTATGAAGTTTTATAGGCCAACAGAATAAATGAAAAAATTCTATAAAGTTTGACAAGAGGGAAATCGATTATAGACCAAGACTAAGTGATTATACAGTAGAAGTTAATTTAATATCTATTTGCTTAGTGCTTAGACACCCGCCACACTTGACTGCCCTGAAACCAACTAAGATCTAATAAAAATCACAAAGGAATAAACAAACTTCATTTTAATTTATTTTCATAATGAATAACTGAATATATTTGTTAGATATAACATATAAAAACCGTAATAAAACAGTCAGACTAACCTCAAATTATGGAGCTACTTACTTCATAGCCTCTCAGCCTATGTCAACAAACCCATTAATTGCTGCGTTATTCTCAGGTGGCAGCACGACGGAGCTGGCGCGATGTTTATGTTATGTTTTATAGTTAATTTAGTTAGCTATAGTACTAAGAGAACAAGCACATTCACAAGGGAACAATTTGGGTCTAAGTTAAAATAAGGCACATAAATAGACGGTGCATCGACAAATTTAGGGGCCTACGAAAGAAAAGTGCCCAGGGCCTACGAAACCCTTAATCGGGCCCTGCACCTATCTAATCGTCATCAGTAAATTGAGTAGTTACAAGAGATTTCATCCGGCAATGTGGTGTTAAAAAGTGGAGTTCACAATGATATATTCTTGGGTTATTTTTATTTCACAACAATGATTTCTACCTATCAACCATACTTATTTCTTCATATTATAATACAGATTCTCAAACACACGCGGGGGTTTTTCAGTCTTGTCTCCATCGCGTGTCCTTTTGAAAAGTTAAGGTGTTTTCGTGTACCCCCTATACAAAATGCTTATATATATACTGAGGCTAAACAGTCACTATTTACTTGTATATATGGTGTCTCAGAAATCCTGTCACAAAGGCTAATCGAACTCAAAAGGAAGGGCGACAAACTTGACCTCCGTGAAATCAGGAATCATCGCACGGAACATTTGAAAGGTTGAAAGGTATATATAATATATATATATATATATATATATATATATATATATATATAATATATATATATATATACACTGTATACATATGAGGCAAACCCAAAAGGAAAAAGAAAAATGATTCCATGTCCTCTCGCATTCGGAAGTACACCTCGTCAGGTACTTCTGAATACACGAAAGGCCTTGGAATCATTTTTCTTTTTCCTTGTGGGTTTGCATCATTCATTCATTTCACGTGTTTAATTGTGAAATTCATCCCATATATATATATATATATATATATATATATATATATATATATATATATATATATACACACTCGTATTTTGTCAGCTCACTGTGAACTCCTGAAAAATCTTATATGTACCCCCAGATTGAAAACTCCCACTCTAACAAATGCAAGGAAGGACAATTAGACCCTTTTATAAATGAATGCGTTCAAACAAGCTTTTACTGAACCTGACAAAGTCATCTTATATGTTTATTGCCACATGTTGCTTTTGCAAAAGTAAGTGAACTTAAAGTGCTCGGACTTAATTTCGGTGAAATTTAAATATCAGGTGTGAAGCGCAGAACATCAAATTAAAAATATAAAAATTTCCATTCATAATTTCTTACTATTCATAATAATAGAAAAGCTATTCCTTAAAATGCATTTCTTATCCCGTATTACTCAATCATCTACCCACACTTATTGCATGACATTAACTCTTTAAGCTCTGAATTTTTTGTTTAGTTAAGTTATGAATGCTTGTATTTGAAACGTTAGCAATGTGTACCTTCAGTCCTTAAAGGGTTAAAAAGTGAAGTATCGCAAAGAAACAAAGATTCTCTGGAAATTACCTACATTTTAAAAGGTTTAAAAAACCATTTCAAATAATGACAATAACCGAAATTACACTTGACCCCAAAATGAGTTGAATATTCTAAAACTAAATGACTTATACAAGGTCAGTGTTACTGTCATTATGTTTAATGTCATACAACGATAAAAATTATACTATACCTCGTCCATTAAGAGGGCAATCATCCTTCATCAAATTCGTCGTTATTATTACAGAAGACCCCCCCCCCCTCCCAATAGCAATTTTATAAACAAATTATAAAGGGAGAGTTGGAGAAAAATCACCTTCTTTCAAATGAATGCAATACCTATGAATATTACAGAGGCTTCATCGCTTAACCCTTTAGTGCACAGTGTTACTTTCTTGATTTTGTTCTGGCTAACGCCAGACGATTTTACTCAGTCTCGAAAAAGACCTCAGGACGATAAAAGGTTAAGGTAACGGGTGGGGCACGGGAACCAAGTGTTTTTGGAATAATCAGGAAAATGATATTTATTTTTGTAAAGAAAATATATTGGTAGAACAACATTCGTAAGAACATAGCATTTCATGTCATAATAATCATGTACCGAAAATTATATCTGGCATATGATGTCCTTGGCCGTCGACGCATTGTTGAAGGCGTTTACGAAAATTGGCCTCCACTCTTCCCAGCAGGTCTCTGTTGATTTGGATGATTTGTTGACGGATCGCTTCCTTCAATGCATCTAATGTACGGGGCTTGTCCTCGTAGACACGTGACTTGAGGTACCCCCATGGAAAGAAGTCACACGTGGACAAGTCAGGGGACCGAGGGGGCCATGCAATGTCACCAAATCTCGAAATGAGATGGTTGGGAAACAGGGGGCGAAGAACAGCCATTGACGCTCTGGCGGTGTGTGGCGTGGCCCCATCTTGCTGAAACCACAAATGTCGACGAGCAATACGCCTTCTTCGTAACTCAGGGATGAAAAAGGTGTTCACCATCTCAATGTAACGCCCAGATGTTATGGTAACGGTAACCCCATTTTGTTCGAAGAAATAGGGACCGATGACGCCAAACTTTCCCACCGCGCACCAAACTGTAACCTTAGGGCTATGCAACGGTTTTTCATGGAGTTGTCGCGGATTTTCAGCAGCCCAATACCGACAGTTTTGATTGTTGACGGCCCCATTAAGGTGGAAATGGGCTTCATCACTCATTACCACCATCATGTTTTCATTCTGCTCATAAAGTGCAAGCATTTCCTGTGCAAAATTCAGTCGTTGGGGGCAATCGTTTACATTCAATTCCTGCACCATCGCTAACTTGTATGGGTGAAAATGTAATTCTTCATGCAAAATCCGTCTAACAGTACGATTGCTGATTCCGAGTGCAGCTGAATGTCTCCGAGCAGAGCGGCCTGGGCTTTGCAACATCGCTTGTCTGACCCTTTCAACGTTCTCTGGAGTACGCACAGTGCGTTGCGGCCCCTTCGGTTTTGTTTTCATTATTGAGCCTCCTGTTCGAAGATTGTTAACCCAACGTAAGATTGTGTCACGAGCGGGAACAGAGTCATTTCGATGAATGTTGAATCTGCGGCGAAACGCACGCTGAACTGCTGTCACTGACTCGCCACTCCTAACAAAATGATCATACGCGAACATGCGGTGTTCTAACGTCCACTGCTCCATGATGGCACCTGAAAGATAAAGGTGAGTGTTAGTTAAAGTTAAATGCTATGAACCCAGGAATGGAATGCTACCTACCGCACGCCCCTCCCATTCCTAATGGCCGATTACTAGCTATTCAAAAAACACCTGATTCCCGTGCCCCACCCTGTACCTTGTATATCACTAAAGACTTATTACTTTATCAGCTTCTAGTGATGTACAAATACATAGTACACTCAAAATAAAAACATCCAAAATTAGAACTTGTAACTCTTTTTTTGAAAATGCATTCTTGGGTAAGTTTTTCCTTCTTTGGGGTATCAAAGCTTCTTGTCAGATGATATAATAACTTCTTTTAATGATACGTAACTTCTTTAGCTAGAAGAAATCGGCTTCAAAACTTCTCTTTTGAGTGAGTTTAGATAATAGAAGATAATATTTCTATGTATAAAAATTTCGGGAAGTCTTTGTTTTCTGTGTAGGCATACTTGACTTTGAATAAACAAATCATTATTATTATTATTATTATTATTATTATTATTATTATTACTGAGGCGTTTTTCTTCCTTTTTGTTTCCATTTTTTCCATTTTTGACATTTCGTTCATATACCATGACCATCTTCAGAGCTTCTTTGTTAGTAATTTACCTTGAAGAGAGATGACACTTATATATATACTGTATGCTGAGGATTTTAGCCCGAATTACTAATAAAATAGCACTGAAGGTGTTCATAGAATATGAACGAAACGTCGGAAGTCGAAAGAGGAATGCTTTAAAAAGAAAGACCTTGGACATTTCAACTATACCTCTGATCAAAGAAAAAGGGAAAGTCGTTTCTCGGTCCTTTCTTCCCAATTTGCCTCCATGAATAAAAAAATAATTGTAGTTTAAAACATTTTGCCTATAATGTCCCTAATAATATCCCTAATAATGTCCCTAATAATGCCCCTAATAATGCAAACTATTGAAGCAATTAAATCTTAGTGTTTCATCTACAGTCTTTGTTGAACTAAAGGAAATAGTAAATGCTACATTTTATTTGAATTTCATCAAAACATCTAATCAAAATAAGTAAAATATACTTATTAATACTGAAGTCTATCAGATTAGCTAAATAATATTATCATACGTTTATATATAAGTTTCATATAGGGGATCTGGAATGCTGTAAAGCAGTGGTTCCCAACCTATTTTTAGGCGAACGCCCCCTTATGTCCATCAACATTCGCTGGTGCCCCCTCATAAAGCTAATAATATAATAGGATAAGTGATAAGTGATTTATTAATAGAAAGTAACAATTTTACAGTTTCCAAGCGACGCCCTAAGATTCTCAAACGCCCAATGGCGGGCGGTGGCGCCCACGTTAGAAACCACTGCTGTAAAGTAAAATAGCATTTTTTCCTTTTAAATATAGGTAAAGCTGTATGTAAAATGTATCAATTTTCCGAAGCAAAGGCCTCTGAATTTTGATTTTTTTTATGAACAGGAAAGGCTTGGACACGTTTTTAGTATCAATGAATAAGATGAGTTTTGGGATGACACTGTAGTTCAAATTTTGCCAAAGTTCATTCAATATTTTCTTCAGATTTGATACAGATTCGGGAGAAGATTCATATCTGTGCTGCTCGGAGCTCAAAGAAAACATGTAACCCTTCTTGTCTGTTCCATCGAGCGGGGCATTGAGAGGTATTAAGGACGAACAGACTGCTGGAACGATCAATCCGTTATTCGTTGAGTGACGTCTGAATTCCAGGAAATACATATTCTCTCTTGAGAACCATCTTCGATTATTTCATGAAGCAAAACTCCAGTTTAGCACGCATACTGATTGCGTTTAATTATTCAATGTGTTTTCTGAAGGTATGTGCATGTGTACATTGTACATAAAATTACATTTAATTTTGTGCACGGAGTTTATTCCTGCGTCACTGTATATATATACAGTATATATATATATATATATATATACACACACACCTTCTGGTTAGCTTCCGCCAGAATTGTTCATTCTGACGAAGGTCAAGCCTGTCACTCCACCTCAGACCTACAGTTTAACGTGGAATCCGAACCACGCCTCACCAGCAGCCCAGCGTCCTAACCACTAAGCCACCCAGGATACCCATTTATCTACCAACCACTTTCTTTATTGTGTGGAAGGAGGAACAGCTGGGTTTTGCCGCGCGCCGGCTGGTCTCGAACCCGGGGCCGATAGATTCGTAGTGAGCGACGCTAACCACTATACTACATATATATATATATATATATATATATATATATATATATGTTACACATGTTATAATTTATAATCGAAGTCGCGCCCTGATGACTGTTATAGTGATTTCATTCATTTAATATTTCCCAAGCTATGTATGACTCGTTTCCTTCCAGAGGAAGTCACGCGCTGTGACGCAGACGGTTTCTTTGATTTCACTTGGGAAACACAATGCTCTCAGGTGACGTCAACCGCTTGCGTGATGGCGTTGCCAGGTTCCGTTCCTTTGACTATATAAGAAGGGGATCAGCGCCCTTACGGCAGATCCCTGAAGGAGGGTCTCCGGGCCGAAGGGTTTCGGTCCGTTAACGGGAATTGCTTTTGAGAAGTGGAAGATTGGGTATCAATTTGAAGTCTGACCATTTAGAGAGAAAGATTGGTAGCTTGGAATTGATTCATATAAGTCTGGGGACTCAGAACGGACTCGAGGGCGTCCTAGAAGGGGTTTCGACTTATTTCATATCTTACAATGAAGATAAAGTAACATGTTATCATTACTGAACTTGTATTATTTCTATCATTATTATTACTTCCCTGTTCTCTATAAAAGAAACATTTGATTCATGCTAATCCATTCTATTTATCTCGCCTATATTCAAACTAAAGATCATGTAAGCCGTTGTGTTTATTTTCTACTCTTTGGGCTTTGATAACTGGGATAAAAGAAAAACACGGGCCCACACAGTACTCCTCGATTGTGGGAATACGAAGAGTAAACTATTTCTGCATCCAGGAGTGCTAAAGTAGGGGTTAAAACCGGTATTGAAATACCGGTATTAATACCGGTATTGAAGAAGTACAAATAATACCGATACCGATATTATAGGTTTTCGGTATTGACAAAAATTGCTATTGTAAAATTTAGGCAATTTAGTCCTCCGATGGGCAAATAAACTGTTTTTGGAGGATTCGGAGAAAAAAAAAGTTTCGGGGTATTTTGCAGTTAACCTCTTTTTTTCGTTTTCTATTCCTTTCTATCAAAGAAAACTATTTATTGCACTAGCTTTAAGAGTGATTCATTCAACTGTAGCCATTTCTTCAACAGAGTGGGAAATTATTGAAAACCTTTATGACACCTTACGTCCTGTTGAAATAATTCTTAAAGGGTTATGCTCGAAAGATGCATCACTCCTGACAGCTGAATCATCAATGAAATTTATTTCAAAGAAACTAGGAGAGAAAAATAATCCAATAGCAAAAGAGTTAAAAGATTGTCTTAGAAATCGTTACATTTCAAGAAGACAGCAAGACATTGTAGGTTTAATCAAATATCTTCATAATCCCGAAGTTTTAAAAGTTCAAGAAGAGGAAAGTTTTTCTGTTCCATCAAAATTAGTTCTCAAAAGAACTGCAGAAAGGCTCCATAAAAGACTTTTCCCTAAGAATGTGGTTGATTTGGAGATAGAAATGGAAGAACAGGAATTTCCATGTAACCCTGAAAATGTAGCTGCAAATAAGACTGAAGTGGAAGCAGATTCATTACTGAGTGAATACATGCAAGAAATGGACAAACTAGGAAAAGTGCCATCTAAAAAAAATTCCATTGATTTTGATGTTACTAATGAATTTAAAAGCTTGGAAGTTACTTTACAGAGAAGTGAGAATTTAGAGAAGCCGTACAAGGCACTGCTTTCAATTAAACCTACAAGTGCAGAATCAGAAAGAGCCTTTTCTGCTGCAGGCCTATTTCTGACGAAACTGAGATCAAGTCTATCTGAACAATCCCTAGATGCTCTTTGTTTCCTCAAAGCATACTTTCAAAATCAAACTAAGAAATAAATATTTAGATACTAATAATTTCTATCTACCCCAGTAGTTGTATAATAATATGCTAAAAAAAAAATTCAAATAATATTTTTATTACAATTTAGTAATTTACTGTATAAACTTTTTCGAATAGAATGCCATCTATTTGGAGTTGGGTCATTAATTTATAGTAAATATGGTGAGTACTGCAAGTCCCTCACTTGTGGGAGGGTTGGTAGGGTGGCACCATAATAAATCAAAATAAATAATTTTTTTCATAATACCGGTATCAATACCGGGATTAGCATAATTGCCTCCAAATACCGGTATTGAAAATTTTCGGTATTATGCAAGCACTAGTGCTAAAGTAATAACCCTCTCTCTAGTAACATCCTGACGTTGCCCGAACTCGGAGAGAGCAGGTTATCACACACATATATATATATATATATGTGTGTGTGTGTGTGTGTGTGTGTGTGTCTGTGTAGGGGATGATTGATGATGATGATGATGTTCGTTTGTACACGCCTAAACGTCTAATATAATCTGCACCAGATTTAGTAAGAGAGAACCAGAGAAAGTTTTAGTAACACACCCGGCCATTACAGTCACCCCCACCCTTGGGGAGGAACTTTGAGGGGGGCCTCTTAAAGGGCTACAGTAATCTGCACCAAATTAGTATACACATTAAGGAAGAACCGACGAAGGTTTAGTAACACACTCGCCCCTCCCATTCCCCAGTAGATTGTTCTTCGGGAGGCTTCTGCTGTGCAAAGCGCAGCGGACTTTCTAATATATATATATATATATATATATATATATATATATATATATATATATAATGTAAACACATAAGGAAAAAGAAAAATTATTCCAAGGCCTTTCGTGTATTCAGAAGTACACCTTGTCAGGGAATGAAGGGAGCAGGCAAGATCCCCTAAATATATACAGCGGGTCGGAAACCGACGGGTCCGACCCGCTGTATATATTTAGGGCATCTCGCCTGCTCCCTTCATTCCTTGACGAGGTGTACTTCTGAATACACGAAAGGCCTTGGAATAATTTTTCTTTTTCCTTGTGGGTTTACATCATTCATTCCTTTCACGTGTTTAATTGTGAAATTCATCCCACATATATATATATATATATATATATATATATATATATATATATATATATATATATATATATATGTGGATCAGTACGAAAGTAATGCCTCCTTATTTTTCAGTTTATATATACACACACTATATTAACTTTATATTGGTCACACATATATGCATATTTCCTGTAATTTTCATTGCAATTGGAATTATATTAGTGAGAAATAGAATAAGAGACATTACTACGGTGAACAATTTTATTCCTCGTTGCGTTCGTGCAATGTAAGACTCGCCTTCCGGTCATCATCCGAGAAGCTTTTTGACCGAAATGAAGACTTTGCACCTTTAATCAATACAGAGACGAAAATAGAAAAGTCAAATTATATTTATTATTTATCATTTATTATTAATTTTTTAATTAAGTCGAATTTTGATTAGCTACGATTATGGTGTAATTTATTATAAAATTAAAAGAAACACAGACATATATGTAAAAATGATCAATGAATAATTCTTATATTCATATATGCTTATATTCTTATATTCAGTTTTGCATATAGAGTCCAAACTTGCATAACGCTAACGCAAGTTAGGATAAGTTTTTGATTTTATTTCTATTTTATTTTTGTTGAATAATTCTTTTCAAATTACTTAATAATTTTTTTAGATTTAGCTTAATAATGTAATCTTGTTCAATTCTGCAATGTTCATTTTCTTTATACATTCTTTCTTCGTTGTAAAAGGTGAAGTCATGTCTTGCTTAACACTTAATTTTAAATTTTAAGCATTTAATTTTGGTTTATATGCATGTTTAATTTTAATCCATAATAAAATGCATATTTCAATTTCCATTTTTAGTTAACTGTGCAGATCATGATAACATCAGATCTTCCAAGTTAAATGGAAGAAAGAAGAACACAAAGATTTAGATAATTTATTACACGAACACATAAACTCGTAGGAGAAGCCCTCCGAGCCGCAGAAAATGCATGCAACATTACATTCACTTCACAGCAAAGAAACGTAATAGTAGCAGCATCCATTTACCAAAACCTACTCGTAGCACCTAAAAAGAAATTTCAAGAGTGTCTAAATATTGATAAACCAGTAAGCGAAGCCATAAATAAAACAAGGGAACATTACCCAGACTTAGCGAGCCAGAACTACCGGAAGGGTAGAGAGACTCCTCATACACTACATTCAACAACAACAACAACAAGAACAACAACGACAACAACCCTATAAATCTAGGTCGATGTAGGGAACACCCCCTCAGAAACAAGCTCCACAAACCCAAAATGCACGCCCTCCTCCTCAGTGTTTTAATTGTTATATTTTTGGGCACATGATGAGTCAATGCAATTATCTCCCAGCTCCGTATAATCTAAGACGTAGAAATGAATAAAATTGTCCCCCTTATAATTTTGCAAATTATTTACTCTTGTAGCCCTAGCATTAAAATTTCTACCGGAGTTGTTATAGAAAAGCTTGTAGAAGGAAAAATTTTGAAAGGGCACGCGGACCTTTTTATTAATTTGCAACCACCTGCTCGAATTAAAGCCAATCTCCTTCAGATAAAAACCCAATTAAAAGTATTTGAAAGTAAAATTCACGGTTTTGTTAAACATATCCCGGGAACAGACCAGATTAGTCGCTTTTTATTAGAAAATACATTCGAAGACATTCAAACTACAGCACACACCCTATCAGATATATTAGCGTTACTATGGATACAAATTGGAACTCAAAACTCAGCAAAATTTAATCAAAGAAATAAAAGGGGATTGATAGATATGAGAGGAAAAATATTCAAAAGCTTATTCGGATTAGTGACCGAAGAAGACATTAAGAGAACTGAACTCAAATTGAATCTCTTCACGCGGAATCGGCAATATAATAGACACATTTTAGAACAAACCATTGAGTCACTACACGAAAACAATCGCTTCCCCCACGCCCTTTAGGACAAATTTACATACCTTGAATCCCTGTTAGCTAAATACAAAGAACACGAAAGATATCTAGAATTAGTAGAAATAATTAACCTACAAATAACCCTAATCGATAAATATTTGCAACAAATAATTACGATTCATTCCAAAGTTTTGCGTGCGACCCGACTACCCCATAGAAAAATCACTCTTTCCACACTAATGCCATGGGATTCACTTCAGTCCTTGATGCACACCTCTCAGACACAATTAAAATTATCACCCATATTCCCACTCAACCATACTAATTACCCCCAATTTCTAGAATACACCTAGACTGTACATGGACCACGCCCCTACACTTACCTCATGATTGTACCATTTTTCGATGTACTCGCTTATGACGTATACAAATTTCACCTTTTCCCAACACCCTACCAAAGCAATTCTAATATCTATCGATTGTATCTACCTACAGTACCACCTTACCTTTTCGTCACCAAAGACCTTTTAGCATATTCTATGATGTCGGATAGCGACATCCGGCATTGCAGATTCCCGCAAACGAACAAGCAACTCGTTTGCCCTCCACTCAAACCAGTAATTCTTCCAACCGCTAGGTCCTGCTTTATCGACTTAATCTGTGACCGTCATGCCCCTGTATGTTCTTTCATGAAATTCCACTCCTCTAAAACTGTTCAACTCCGAATTGGGCCAGACATCTGGGTTTCTTTCGCGAATAGGACTACCGCTACTTTCGAGTGTCCGTCAAATTATTCCCTCATCAATGTCGGGTAGCGTACGATTCAGCGCCGCCACTTCAGCGCCGACGTTTCAGCGCCGCCATTTCAGCGCCAGGCCACTTCAGCGCCAGACTATTCAGCGACGGGCCCTTTCAGCGCCCGCCACAATAGTTTCAAGACAACTCAATAAAATGTGCAGGCTAAGGATCGATATATCTAATGAAAATAATTAATCCAATTTTTTTATTTTATGTGCAGACTGCAGGTACTAATTTTTGTTTATAATGGAAGGAAAATAAAGGGTTCACAAATTCTGAAATAAAAAAAGGAAAAATGATATAAGTGTTGGGAGCAAAATATTCTGAAATTACATCATTAGTTATATGAATAAATATTCTTAACCTAACCTAACCTAACTTGAAGCCGGCTAACTACGGCTAACGCCTGCGCGGGCTGTTTTTAACCTAACCTAACCAAACCTAACCTAACCTAATCCCAACACTAATTTTTTTATAATGGAAGGAAAATAAAGTACCATAACCAAAACCAAACCAACATTATACAAAGTTAATAACAACAAGTAATGTTAATAAAACAAGTAAAGTCAAAACAAGTATAGTCAATAAAAACAAGAGAAAATGACCGGCGCTGAAAGGGCCCGTCGCTGAATAGTCTGGCGCTGAAGTGGCCTGGCGCTGAAATGGCGGCGCTGAAACGTCGGCGCTGAAGTGGCCCATCCACTCAAAATACCTACTGTTATCCGTCTACCAATTGGTTGTTCTTTACGTTCAAAAACCTTCCAAATATACGACCCTTATAAGGTTACCATTAATGACTCATCCCCCTCCTGTCCCAAATTAAATTTAAACCTGTTATAGAAATCTTAAATTTCTCCATAAAGCCGGTAACCATCCTACCCGAACTTCATGCTCCTAAATGGAATGATCATTTGAGTCGTTTTAAATTTCAGATGACAACCAGAATAACCTTTTACAAATACTACAACCAGTAACAATTTTTTTAACATTTGCTGTTAGTATCATTATTGTGTGCGCTATTATCCTCGATATATTTGTAGTAAAAAGATCATTCTTGGGACGAAAGAAAACAAGAGACACCGAACGATGTGGAACTATTTATGCACGACCAAGAGTGCGTACCCAGACCACGTGAACTAGACTTAACCACCCCAACTCATGTGTTGTATATAAATCTGTATCATAAAAACCATTAGTTATCATCTACTTAAGATTAATTAGGGTATTACATTATTGTATTAATCATTCTAGAGGGGAGGGCCCTGTAAAAATGAACAATGAATAATTCTTATATTCATATAGTTTTGTATTCTTATATTCATTTTTGCATATAGAGTCCAAACTCGCATAACGCTGACGCAAGTTCGGATAAGTTTTTGATTTTATTTCTATTTTATTTTTGGTAAATAATTGATGAAATATTTCTTCTTAAATTACTTAATAATTTTTTTTTAATTTAGCTTAATAATGTAATCTTGTTCAATTCTGCACTGTTCATTTTCTTTATACATTCTTTCTTCGTTGTAAAAGGTGAAGTCATGTCTTGCTTAACACTTAATTTTAAATTTTAAGCATTTAAGTTTGACTCATATACGTGTTTAATTTTAATCCATAATAAAATGCATATTTCAATTTCCATTTTTAGTTAACTCGGCAGATCATGATAACATCAGATCTGTCAATATGCAGTTTAAAATAAAAATATAGCTTCATCTTCAAATATCTTGCTTATCTGTCTGGACATTGCTACAGCTAAAATATTTACCTTATCTTTAAATATTTTGCAAAATAATTCAGTCTATTGAGAACAAAAAACAAAATAGGTCAGCATTAAATAATAATGATGTCAATGCAAAAAAACCACTTTTTTCTACGTGAAGGTCAAAATATGAAAATAAAAACCCACTCTAATAGACAGAGTTTATTTCCACGACAGTTTCGACGCCCACTGGCATCCTCCTCGGGTGGATACAGAAACACGAATTAACCAAAACAAGAGGGAAAAGCAGTTCAGGGACCGACCGTTAAGAAATTCGCACCTAGGTTAGATCCCATTCTCCCGACACCGGAAGGGCATTTTCATTAAGTACATTCGCGCAAATTTTTAAAACTATCTTCCTCTTCTAAACATACAGATTCTATTATATTTTTTACATAATTATTACATTTATTATTAAATTTATTACATTTAATATTGCATAATTATTTATTACAGAAATTATAAATTTATTAATACATTGGTTATTACATTATTGTTTATTATACAGAACTTATAAACCGAAAAACGAATGAAAAAAGCCGATTAGGAAACAATCCAGAAACCAATGAGAAATTCGCACCTAGGTTAGATACCGTTCTCCCGACACTGGAAGGGCATTTTATTACAGGGTCCGCTTACAAGTACATTCCCACAAATTAAAACTATCCTCTTGTTCTATACATACAGATTCTAATATTTTGACATAATTACTGCATTTATTATTACATTTACATTTTTTTAACATTTATTATTATTACCTTTACCCTAATTATTAAATTTATAATATTACCTTTATTATTACATCTGTTGCATTTATATTTATTTCCACATTTATTACTTCCATTATTACATTTACTAAAGGCGAGTAAGGAAACATTCCAATCCAGAGACATTTAAGAAATTCACACTTAGGTTCGAACACGTTCCCACGACTCCGTAAGGGATTTTTTGACCAAGAATCTCATTAGAGGGTCTAACTTATAAGTACCTTCGCACAAATTAAAATTATCTACTTTTTCTATACACACAGATTCTATTATTTTTCTTTTGACATAATTATTACATTTATAAAGTACCTTACTTGATTCCCAATCTATAGCATGATTATTTTGGCTGGCGTGATAAAAAATGGCATTATTAGTATTACAACTTCTGAAGGCATATTTGTGTTCTTTAATACGGGTTTCAATATTTCTTCCAGTTTCACCCACGTATACTAAATCACAACTTTTACAGGGAATGCTGTAGACGCAGGCTTGTTCCTCTTTTGCCACGTTATTCCTAACCAATTTACTTTTCACGGTAGACGAATATTTGAACGCCAAAGCAAACTTAAAATCTTTCGTCAACGGTTTTACTCTTTCTAAGCCGGCAATGTAAGGCAAACTCACATATTGTTTTTGGTTAACTGAAGGTTCCCGAGGGGCATAAAAAGATTTTCTGGCTTTAAAATACGCCTTTCTGATAAACCACTCGGGATATTTTAAATCCTTAAAAATGTTCCAAATCTTTGAATTTTCCGGGTCCAGCAAATGTGGGCTACAAATCCTGAGTGCTCTTAGAAACATGGAAGAAATAATTGAGCTTTTAACCCCTTCATCATAATATGAAAAATAATGAATGTACGAATTACAATGAGTAGGTTTTCTATAGACCGTGAAATTGGGCTTTCCGCTTTCGTTAATGACCAAAACATCTAGAAAAGGTAATTGTTTGTCGTTCTCCCATTCATATTTAAATTTAATAGAGGGAACAAGATTATTTAATGACTGAAAGAAAGTGTCAAAGTTGTAAATGTAATAATAAATGCAGTAATTATGTCAAAATATTAGAATCTGTATGTATAGAACAAGAGGATAGTTTTAATTTGTGGGAATATACTTGTAAGCGGACCCTGTAATAAAATGCCCTTCCAGTGTCGGGAGAACGGTATCTAACCTAGGTGCGAATTTCTCATTGGTTTCTGGATTGTTTCCTAATCGGCTTTTTTCATTCGTTTTTCGGTTTATAAGTTCTGTATAATAAACAATAATGTAATAACCAATGTATTAATAAATTTATAATTTCTGTAATAAATAATTATGCAATATTAAATGTAATAAATTTAATAATAAATGTAATAATTTGTAAAAAATATAATAGAATCTGTATGTTTAGAAGAGGAAGATAGTTTTAAAAATTTGCGCGAATGTACTTAATGAAAATGCCCTTCCGGTGTCGGGAGAATGGGATCTAACCTTTATTATACAAAGCTGGGCACTTGCGTTTTTTTTTGCGGTACTGCGGTACTGCGGTACTACCGCACTACCAAACCGGTACCGGTTTGGTAGTGCGGTAGTACCGCAGTACCGCAGTACCGCAGAAAAAAACGCAAGTGCCCAGCTTTAAGTAACCTAGGTGCGAATTTCTTAACGGTCGGTCCCTGAACTGCTTTTCCCTCTTGTTTTGGTTCATTCGTGTTTCTGTATCCACCCGAGGAGGATGCCAGTGGGCGTCGAAACTGTCGTGGAAATAAACTCTGTCTATTAGAGTGGGTTTTTATTTTCAAATAATGATGTCATTAAAAATTTAGGTATATAAACATAAAATTTCTCCACTGTTCATTATGATTGTATCTGATCTGACTTAGAGGCTGAGCATTACCTATAACATTTCATTACCTATAACATTTTAGCAGTAAACTACAGTAAGAGAATATCTTTGTCTTCTCCTTCGAGCCTTGTTTTCTTCAGAGGACTTAGTCTTAAAATAGAGAAAAAATAATTTCCCGATACGCTACAAGAAGAATCAGGGAACCCTTAGAGAATTTAGTAAGCTTCACAGAATCCTCCGGTCCCCTACAAGAAGAAATCGGAGAGTAGTATAAAAGAAACTACTGCGATTCCTTACACGGTACCAGCTACTCCAAGGTAACAATCCGTTGCTGCCACTTAACCAGAATCCCAGTCAACCTCGAACCGCCCAAGGCCATAGACAGAGGGGGTAACATATACATACGCACACACACACTACATATATGAAACTAAAGATATCCAAGGTGTGTGTATATATATATATATATATATATATATATATATATATATATATATATATATATATATATATATATGTTACATTAAAAAACATGAATATATATAAAAAAAGTAAAAAATAAAAATAGTCTTAAAGACGTTTATTAAAAAGAATTTTGAAAGAAAAGTTTCTTAAGTGTTTAAAAAGTCAATTTTGAGCCATCTTTTTTCTCTTCCTTTCAATGTATAAAAACTATTTTAATTCAATGAATATATAATGACGTGTGACAGTTTTTGTCTAATGAAACTAATTTTCCAATTCGATTTTATACACTATTAAAATCAACTTTTGTTCTACCAACTTTATTTAGGTGCGTGCGTGCGTACGTGTGTGTGTGTGTGTGTGTGTGTGTGTGTGTGAAACTTTGAAAAATTGGAATGAAGAAGAGGGATTATTACGATATATAATTTTTCTTTTATCTATGAAAGATCTGAGTTGATGATTGGGCATTATCGGATTGTTAAATTTAACTGGGAACAGAGGAGGTTAAATTAAATTCACAGTTTTTCAAAGTCTGGTTGTTTGTTACGAGTTCCCTTTAAGATCTGCATAAAGCTTTAGGTTATTCTGAACTTGTTCCCATCAGTAAAGTAAAAACTTTACGTGCACGGACAAAATTCTGAAGGCAAGTTGTCTGTCGGAACCAGACGGTTTCAAATACGTGGGGTTACAGGGTGGGTGGGAGAAGAAGAATTGTATACAGCTTTTTTTATTTAAAAGTAAGCGATTGGCTGAAGGGGCTTGTTTGCCGTTAAACCAGAAAGGCGAATAACCGTCTGGTTGGCAGTCAATGTTGGGTCCTGGGAAGTAAAATTACACTCAACGTTGTGAACGATTGTCGTTCATGTTGCTTGCCCGCATGAATTCCTCACACTTTGATTGCGGCCTATATTGTTTGTTGTTTTTATTTATACTCTAATTACCGTTACACGTAACTCCTACATAACAATTCCGTAACTTTTTTTGTCAGTAACTTTCACGTAACCTTTTTTTCATTCTTGAAACATTTTCGTAACAAACTTGTACTTCAAATAAGTGATCCTTTCGAAAACAATTGAAAGTGAAGCGGTAAAGTAAGTTATTATATAATTAAACTTCACCATAAAAAAAAATATATATACAGGGTGGTGCAAAAGTCGCGCATCACAGGAATTTTCAATGTGGACTATATAATATATTATTTTTTCTTTTAGGTAGGGGATGGCTGCGAAAGTAACAATAGACGAGAGGGTGAGCTTGGTTTTAATGTATGGAATACCAGGTACAAGAAATCGATGAATCTGTACAGAATTTAAATTCTGTACCGATTCATCGATTTGTTGTACCTGGTATTCCATACATTAAAACCGAGCTCACCCTCTCGTCTATTGTTAATTTCGCAGCCATCCCCTACCTAAAAGAAAGAAAAATAATATATTATAATCAACACTGAAAATTCCTATGATGCACGACTTTTGCGCCACCCTATATATATATATATATATATATATATATATATATATATATATATATATAGGGTGGCGCGAAAGTCGGGACCCATAGGCATTATAAAATATTTATTCTAGTAAATGCTCAAACTGGTTACATGGACACTTCCTGTACCCTTGAAACGTTCAACGAGTTTTCTTCCCGTTGAGTGGTGATCTGTTGGATCTTTCTTTGGGTGAAAATGATTAAATTCATGGGCGTCAGATCGATAACTGCTCTCTTCTTTTGCGTGCATAAAAACCAATTGCACTCGTTCATCTTTCGTTATTTTTTGTGACATTTTTCATCCACCTGAAAAGAAGCAAAGGCAAAAAATTAATGGACTTTTGCGCCACCCTGTATCTTCCAACCATTCAAATGTTCCCTGCGATGATTCCTCATTTCACGAAGGTCAAGATTGTTGCCCCTCCTCTCGAGTTGTCCTGGTGAAGTAGTGAGTTGGTTTCTTGTACTCTCCACCTCACATAGCCAGGTACGCCCGGCTCATCGGGGATTGTTCTGAGCCAGGCGTCTAATATTCTTTTGAAGATGTTCACCGCAACATCACTCTCGTGTTCCTTAGTTCTTTGGGCAGCTGATTAAACAGTTTTGGTCCTCTCACAACAAAACTATTTTATATACGGGTGGCTCCATAATTCAGGAACCATGGGAATAATTTTTTTTTTTTCTAATAATTCTTCTACTTTCAAATAATGTTTTTTTTGCTTAAACAAACGACGTGGCAGGTTTTTTCAGCAAGACGGTGCACCTCCTCATTTTGCCATGCAAGTTCGCAAATACCTTGATAAAACGTTCCTCAACAGATGGATTGGTCCTATCGAATGGCCACCCAGGTCACCAGAAGGTCACCAGATATCACTCCACTCGATTTTTTTCATCAAAAACAAAATAAAGACAAAAAACATTATTAGAAAGTACAAGAATTATTAGGAAAAAAATAGTTATTCCTATGGTTCCTAAGTTATGGGCCACCCGGTATATACACACCCACACACACACACACACCTCGTAACTTCGTAGCAGTTTCGTGCGTTGGTCTCTCATCAAACGATGGTCATATATTACTGTGGAAGCCGAGGGCGAACGTGGGTTGCCGTTTTTGGACTCCTTCGTGAGCAGGCAGAAACCAATTAAATAAAACTTTAGAGTTTACGGTAAATTTAATCATCAAGATGTCAATATTCAAACGTTTTCTAATCATGATAGCAAAATGGAAAGAGGGATCGGTGTGAGATTATTTCTCAGAGCCTTCATCCAGTCTCTGTGACCCTGAATTCTTAGTTAGAAGAGGAGATAGTGTATCTAACTGAACGCCTTTCGAAAATTGGGTTAGCGTGACAGACTTATCAATGAGACTTTGATAGGAGCGAGAAGATCCTTGTATAAGGTAGAAACGACAAAATAAATAAGTCTCAATATAGTATATTTTTAAAAGTGTCTGTCTCCATTTACAAACATTTTTTCTTACCCAAAGAAATTAAAAGGGATGGATCATTAGGCGTGGAATAACTAAGAAGACACCGGAAAGGGCGTTGTATTTATTTTATTGACTGTAAATACTGTTGAAAAGGTACATTGAGGAAAACGTCGATCTGGATGAAAGAACTTATCAGCATAAATATGCTATAACCTTCGTAATACTGATAAGAAATGTTGTTTGGTTAAACGCAGAAATTTTAATCATAGCTTAGATATAGATAATACACAAGCTGTTAAATAGCGACAAACTAGAAATATCGTAAGATTTTTAAATAAGTTTATGCAAATTTTTTATCTTTAACTTAAAATACTTTATCATATCAAATGGCTAATTTTTACCTTCAATGACTTAAAAGTTATCACAAAATAATATAATGATTTAATTTCTGAGGGACGAGGTTTCAGGCTATGCTGTGGATCTCACCTCGTCTTTTACAATGTAACCTCTCTTTAGCCTTCACAGGCGCTGCTCTCTTTTTTAAGGTTGCTTCTACTCTGAAGACGGTCGAAAGTTAGTCGACCCGAAATTATTAGCGTCCCTGTTAAACTTCCATAATGGGTTTTAAACTAATTATTATATATATATATATATATATATACAGAGAGAGAGAGAGAGAGAGAGAGAGAGAGAGAGAGAGAGAGAGAGAGAGAGAGAGAGAGAGTTTACATGATACGTTGCTGCAGTATGACCCATACATAAGAATGATCAGCGCTTGTAGCTCAGTGAATAACACTGATTCCCTATAAACAAAGTGAAGTCACCGAGGTTAGGGGTTCAACTCACGACAGTATTGGTATTAATAATTTAGGAGTTAGACCAATGGGCTAATATTAAAGTGACAAAATTAAAATTACAGACTAGTGTTTGACCTGGTTGAATAATATTGGCCCTCTGACAACAAAGCTATTTATTTTCAAGGTTGAGGATGTTCCCTGTCTAGCTTTTAGTTTGGGAACACGACATATTCTTCAAGTTTGGGAACACGACATATTCTTCAAGTTTGGGAACACGATATATTCTTCAAGTTTGGGAACACGATATATTCTTCAAGTTTGGGAACACGATATATTCTTCAAGTTTGGGAACATGACATATTCTTCAAGTTTGGGAACACGACATATTCTTCACTTCCTATATATTATTGTCCAAGTGTAAATAATGGTGTACCTCTCTCTTTTCGCTTTCCGGCGAGTATCAATTTAATTCACGTAACCTTTCCCAATGATTTAGTTCTTTGCATCTATTGATCTTGGCTGTGAAGTTTCTCCGAGTCCCTTCTAGTCCACTATATTGTCTCTTTTTTTATGTGAGGGTGTTAAGACTGAATAATAAATACTCAGGTTTGGTTTTTAATCAGTGCTTTCAAAAGAGTAATCATTATAGTCCCGTCCTTTCTCTTAAATGTTCTCAGTATTTCTCCCGTTATTCATTTTCTTTTGTTTACTGATACTGTATATTATTTTGTGCTTCAAATAATGAGCATCAGTCATAATAACTCTTAAATCTTTTGCTTTGAAGTTCAACTCTGACTTTATTGTCCATTTGTAGTGTAGTATTCCGTAGATTTTTGTTTCTCGTTTCTATCGTATGGAATTGAAATTTGTCTGTGTTAAATTTGATATTGTTTTCCTCTAACCAATTGTAAATTCTGTTCATGTCTGTTAGTAGAGATTCTATAACATCTGTTTTTTTTTTTTTTAATTTCTCTACTACTTTTTGTGTCATTAGCATATATATCTATATACAGGGTGTCCCATAAATCCGGTCTCATAGGAAAATTTATTTTAGATTAAATTTACAAAAGGCCTCCGCCTTTTCCTGAGGAGTGTAACTCATTTCCATATTAACCATTTGCATGTTATTCTACCTGCAACAAAAAAAAAAGGTCCTAAAACAAGCCATCAATTTGAACAGTTGTGTTCATTCTAATGTATTACATTTGTAAATTTAATTTAAAATAAATTTTTCTATGAGACCAAATTATGGGCACCCTGTATATATATATATATATATATATATATACACAAGTAAATCTGTGTTGCCTTAAGGAGCAAAACACAAACTTGCAATGAGAAAAAATAAATTGTATCACATAAGCACAATAGTGAGCGAAAAGTACACTGTAACAATGTGACAAAACAGCAGCATTGTCATGAATTGTGAAGGGTGACCTAAAGCCTACAGCGCCAAATCTTTTTTATTTAGTTCTATTCTAGTTATTTTGATGGCGACAATGCATGGTCGTTGTTACGTACTACTATTAATCGGTTACCTGCTTGCCGCCGGCTTGCTCGATCAGGGTGAGCTGATCGGCAAACCAACAACAACAACAACAACTATTAATTAATCTCTGGACAAGTTTTGATGTAGCTTTTTTCCATTCACAATTTACAATTCATTTCGACAATTTTTTTTTGTGTCCACTATTATACTTGTTTGTACCTTTTGTAATTTTCGCCCATGATATCATGACCTTGGAGGCTATAGTCCTCTTGAAACATAGACGATCTCGACGACTATATGGTCATTAAGGCACTATCCAAACGGACCTCTCTATATCATTCTCATTTTAATATACTGTAATTTGAACCTCTCTTTAAGGACCATTTTTATATTTATTTGAATGAATGAAAAGTAAAATTCAACTTTACCATATTACAATATTAAGCAAACATCTATTAACCCATTAGTGCCCAGCGTCACTTTAATGATTTTGTTCTGGTTAACGCCAGACGATTTTATTCAGTCTCGGGAAAGACTTCTGGGTAATAATGGGTTAAGTATTCTTTATATAATATGAAACTGTAAATCGATTTTATACAGGATATGGTAGTATATATATATATATATATATATATATGTGTGTGTGTGTGTGTGTGTGTGTGACATTCAAAAAAGGGCCGACTATTTTTATTTTTTAATAACCATTTCTGTAAGTTACAATAACCATTTTTTTTAAGTGCAAATACAATATACACTTCGGATTTCCTTTTTTTTTAATAAAAAACATTCTCATTATAATCATTATTGATCTCAATAATTTGAGATCAATAATGATCATTATGATCTCAATAATTTGATCGTGCTCAGAAATTTGAACAGTTCGTGCTAAAAATATAATCTGCAGATCTCTTTGTTACAGTCGTGATTGTAATTTGTAGTTGATCAAATGTCCTTGAGTTATTCCTGTAGACTTTGTCCCTTAAATACTTAAATATCTGATTTTAATGAAAGTAAGAATGTATTTTTAATTTTTTTATTTCAGTATTATAAAAATAAGCACTAAAAGTGATCTGTTAATTATTATAAAATGATCTTTTAATCATCATTATTATTATTATTATTATTATTATTATTATTATTATTATTATCATCATCAATTTCCAAGTACTGAATTCTAAATGGAAGATGAAATTATCGTGTTTTTGTTAATTAAGAAGTAAATTAAACTCTTTTTAAAAAAAAAGGTCTAAAAACTGCTCCGAGTAAGGACGAAGATTTGAGAATCTTTCATTTGCTCAAGTTTGACAATTAGAACTAATTTTTAAAAGACTTATTTAATGACAAAAGTGTTTTTCTCCCGGATATATCTCGTATATATCCCGTATATACGCAATGTAGGATTGTATAAAATCCAGTTCCAAAAACTTTTCTGAAGTTCAAAGACTCCTAAAGAGTCCTTATATTAGGCTTAGAATTCAACTTCATTATGTAAAATGCATCATTTGGGAAAGCAATTTAATTTTTCATTTGTATCAGTACTCGTAAGAATTTTTGCCTGTGTAACTATTCTTTTCAGAATCACCCTGTACCTACGCTGAAACGAGTTTATATACGGAAGAGTTATTAATTATTCTAAGTGAAATATTTAGAATACTTTGCAATTACCCTAAAAATAGATAAAAATTCTAATATAAAGAAGTAACATTTATGAAAATTGGACGAATTCAGAATGAATGAAAAAGGCATATCGATAAGAAGAATGAAGGACTGACAGAAAGAAGCGGACTGACAAAAGAACACAACCAACCCTACAGAGTGTTGCCTAAAAATTTAGTTTATTTATATTAAATGAGAATTTTTTTAAATTTTATTTTATATTATCACTTTGAATCTTGGTGTATGTGATAAAAATATCATCCACGTAGCTCAGTGAGTAATAATGATTTGTCATTTGGGCCAGGAACTGGCACGGCGCTCAAGCTAACTAATACGACTCATTGAGCTCACACCGAGAGTCGAGAGTCGCACTCCCGACTTTAACGTCTTCACTCCGCTTACAGGGAAATGGTTGGTGTTGCTGATACTGATAGACATTGACCTTTGGTGTTCGACTCCCAGTAAATAATAATCAATTAGGAGGGCCACAAACTGGCACAACGCTCAGGCAGACGAATGCGGTCCATGGCACTAACTCCTGAATTATTATTATCAGCACCCAAGGGACTCGATCCCCCGACATCAGCGTCTTCATTTCGTTTATAGGGAACTTGAGTTACCCACTGAGTTGCGAGCGCTAGCTCAGACTGCCGATGGTCCTGCCGCGGTAATAATAATCAGGGAGTTATCGCAATGGGCTTGGCCTGAGCGCTGTGCCAATTTCTGGCCTCCTCAACTGATTATATTATTATTATTATTATTATGTAATAAAAATGCCTTTCCAAAAATAAATAAAAAAATGGACCTTTTCCTCAACACATTATTTTGGTCACTTTTACAGAAAATTTTATATCAGTGCAGGAAATAATTCTGTGTGGATGACAAAGCTAGAAACTAATTTAAAATTCTCGTCTGAATCGCAGACAGTACTTTGAATAACAACACCGCACAGAGTATGTAAATAATAAAGTACTTCTTAATATTTGCAGGAAACGCGAGGAAATCATTTGACAAAAAAAACAAACATAAAAAGTACAGCTTACACCAGATTAAAGCTCCGTAACTCTTTCTTGTTAAATCCTAAACCACATAATTACTCAGCTCTTTCCTCCGTAACATACATATAAAAATTATTCTTCGTAAGTAATATGCATATAGCGTAAAACTTTAAAGTAATAAAGTTCATAAATTATACTTAAGAGTGTAATAAAAATTTCCGTTATGAATTCAGCCATTATAAAATATGGAAACTCTTTCGGAAAATATATATGTCGTATACACCAAATTTTATGTATAATAATTTTTTCTTTAAATTTTTAGTACCTAACTGACTATGATTTTATATATATATATTTTTATGCATGAAGGAAAGGCCAAGGGTGAATGCCCCCTAAAATGCCAACCCCCAGACCTCCCTTTCCCTACAGAAGAAGAGAGCCAAGATGAAGGTCCACTCTATTATGTATAGTGGCGCTCATCTAAGTATTCGTACAGGGAAATATTTTATTTATATTCGTTCTTATCTTTCGTATCACGCATAGGATAGTTAAGAAAAGTTTACCGTTCATTTAGGAAAACTTAACAAATAAAAAAATTAGTTCAATTCCAAAAGTTCAATTCCAAAGTTCAATTCCAAAATATAATGAAAAAACCCAAAGAATTTGAGGAAAATAAAAAAAAATTAAAGTGCAAAAGTTTTCGTACATTTATCTGTAAAATTATAAAATTATTTGATATTTTATATGTCCACATTTTCCTTGAATATCTTCAATGATTCGTTTTAGGTATTTTCTACGTGGTTTTGACATCTCACAGTCGAAATTTTAACCCATTCTTCTAAAGAAAATTGTTGAAATTCATTCTGATTCGAAAGTTTCCCTTTTGGACACCTTTTTTTCAAATCAACCATAAATTCTCGACTAAATTGAGATCTGGACTTTGACTGATCCACTTGATAAGCTTGAATTTTTTTTTTCTTATGCAGGAAGGAGTAGACAAAGGCGAATTCCCTACAAAAACGCTCCTCCCTCCATAGAGGAAAATGAGAGCTAAAATCAAAGTCTAAGGTTTTCGAGATGCCCAGACACTCTGCGTTTGAAAGATTGGAAGTCATAGATAGGGGGAAAGATGGATTGAGGAAGGTTGTGCCAGAGTTGATCGGTTGAGTGGATGAAAGATTGAAAATACCGATTAACCATTGCGTTGGAGTGTTGGACAGAAAAAGAATGAGATAGTAAAGAGAGAGAGAGAGAGAGAGAGAGAGAGTGAGGCAACATTGCGGCGAAGAGAGAGTGTTACAGAGTTACAGGCTATAAAAGACCCAAATAACCACTCTAAGTTAGCCCAAGAAGGAAGTAGAAAAGTTAGAAATAGCAATGAAAAAAGGAACAGTAAAAACTTATACCATACTTATAAACGTGTAAAGGTTTCACACAGAATTGTAGTAATAGTAAAGTATAGAACAAACAAGGCTCTCTCTCCCTCCTCCATCAGCCACTGCTGAAAGAAAATAGTGGTGAGAGAAGATTTATAGGAAAGTAGGAAAAAGTACAATGAAAAGAATAACTTCAGAGTTCATTCACACCATGCGTACACTAATCTCGTTACTCAGTTACGCATTAGAAGACAGCGGAAAATAAAGGACAGCATGACTACTAATCTACTAGTCTAATCTACTCCATGATTTAAGGATTTTTTATTTAATTATTATATACAAGAAGTCATCATTTCGTCGTCGTATCATTTCTCCGTAGCCTACCAAAGCCATCATACCGAAGAATTATCATGTATTGCGTCCTTCGCATAGGATTGAAGACAATCACTAAGACAATTGAAGACAATCATGAATACAGAGTGTACATCGTGTGTGTGTATATATATATATATATATATATATATATATATATATATATATATATATATATATATATATATATATATATACATATACATATACGTATATGTATGGGATGAATTTCACAATAAAACACGTAAAATGAATGAATGCTGCAAACCCACAAGGAAAAAGAAAAACGATTCCAAGGCCTTTCGTGTATTCAAAGCTACACCTCGTCAGGGAATGAAGATAAAGGCGAGATGCCCATAAATATATACAACGTACAGGAAAAACAAAACAATTAGCACATACTTAACAAGGGTTAATGAGAGGCAAAATAAATTTTAACATGATATGGTCAATTTTATACGTCCCAGCACTGTTATTGAAAGTGTTTTTAAAATGAATAAATGCACATTCTAGAATATTTCTTTTTAGAAAGAAATATTCTAGAATGTGCATTTATTCATTTTAAAAACACTTTCAATAACAGTGCGGGGACGTATAAAATTGACGATATCATGTTAAAATTTCTTTTGCCTCTCATTAACCCTTGTTAAGTATGTGCTAATTGTTTTGTTTTTCCTGTACGTTGTATATATTTATGGGCATCTCGCCTTTATCTTCATTCCCTGACGAGGTGTAGCTTTGAATACACGAAAAGCCTTGGAATCTTTTTCTTTTTCCTTGTGGGTTTGCAGCATATATATATATATATATATATATATATATATATATATATATATATATATATATATATATATATATATATATCAAGGTTTCCCTCAGACTATGAAAGTTTAGTGAGGAACTATACAGTATACCTTTGTTATACCGCCATTGCTGGTACATACTTTAAGTTTGGCGGCAAATGAGGTAGTCAGAAAATAGAAGTTAATACAGTAAACAAAATTTTATTAGCTAGCTACACAGTACACCGCAGTACAGTTACCTACATACAATACAGTTTACTAACTATCTTTTGACAATTTGCAGCATCAATGATTCCAATTCCTACCTTGATAATTGGGGAATTCTGCGCTCTTTCAATTCATTCCACTTGGAATCACTTATTCGGTCAACAAGTTATAAATTAAAATCATTGAATACTTTTAAAAAAAACTATTTTCTCTAACTGTTTTTCACTTCCTCAACTCGTTAGTTAGTGAGGAGTTACCAAATCTTTTGTGAGTAATTATTCAAAAGTTCTTATTGTTGGAGAAACCCTGATATGAAAAATCGGGCGTATTCATGCATGATATTCCAATGTTATACAATATACAGGGTGGCGCAAAAGTCAGGAACCATAGGCACATTTTATTAAATTGTAATAAATGTTCGAATTGGTGGCCTTCCACTTGGAGACACTTTCTGACACGTTGAATGCATGATGTTTGAACATTCCTTAACATATTGGTACTGATTTTGGCACACTCAGATGTGATTTTATCATTTAGAGAACGTATGGTTCTGGGTCGATCAGCGTAGTTTACCGACTTGAGATGACCCCCACAAGAAAAAGTCAAGAGGCGTGAGGTCTGGAGACCTAGGTGGTCATTCGACGGGCCCTCGCTGTCCGATCCACTTGCTTGGGAATGTTTCATCTAAAGAGCTCCGGACGATGGTTGCGAAGTGTTGTAGTGCACCATCCTGCTGAAACCACATTTCCTCCCGTTCTGCCAGTGGAATGTCGTCCAGTATGGGCATTAAAAATGTTTGCAGCATATGTAGATATGTTTCACCTGTTACATTGCCGTCGAAAAAGTACGGACCAATTAACCAATCCCCCAGAGCGCAGCCCACACCATAATTCGTGGATCGAATTGCACATGTCATTCCTCCATCCAGTAGGGGTTCTCATTGGCCCAATAGCGTGCATTATGCCTATTGACACGACCGCTGAGGTGAAATATCGCTTCGTCGCTGAACATGATCCTTCGTTGAAGCTGTCGATGTTGTAGAAACCACTGGCAGAACTCCACACGACGGTCTGTGTCGTCACCGTGCAGTTCCTGAACGAGTTGGACTTTGCAGGGGTGGAAACGATTTGTTGTAAGAATTCGTTGAATGGATCTTCTGGAGACACTCGTTTCCTGGGATAACTTTCTTAAGGACTTACGTGGGCTGTTTTCGAGGTGATTGAGTACCGTTAGTGATGTTGCTGCATCGGTTGAACTTTTTTGACCGGCCACTACGCAGCCGATCATGAGCACTCCCCGTTTCTTTGAAGCGAGTGAACAGTTTTCCAACTGATGCCTGAACAACTGGCGGCCTCTCAGGGTGTTTGTCATTAAAAGCAGTAGCAACTGATCGGTGTGTGTTACCACGCCTTGCACACATTAAAACTATCTCCACCTGTTCATCTATTGTCAATTTCTGTGCCATAGGTTGAACAACAAATCTGAAAAGAACAAAACACATATTAAACACAAATTATTAAAATGTGCCTATGGTTCCTGACTTTTGCGCCACCCTATATATATATATATATATATATATATATATATATATATATATATATATATATATATATATATATATATATATATATATATAGGGTAGTCCAGAAATCATGCCTCACTTAAGTCGATATTCTAGCAATACTGAGCGGAGTCGTGTTGGGCTAATGTAGCGAGTGGCGTTCCTCAGGGTTCTGTATTGGGCCCCTTGCTTTTTCTTATATATATTAACGATTTAGATGTCGGCCTAGTCAGTACAGTTTCAAAGTTTGCGGATGACACGAAGCTGGGTGGTAGGGCGATTAATGACGAAGATAGAGGTAAAATTCAGGAAGATCTGAATAAAATCGTTGATTGGTCAGTCACATGGCAAATGAGCTTTAACGTTGATATGTGCAAAATTTTGCATATAGGTTCGCGTAACGGTAATTTTGCGTATAGTATGTCAGGGAAAGATTTAACAAGCGTAGAGCAGGAAAAAGATTTAGGAGTTATAGTCACTGGTGATTTAAAAGTAGCGAAACAAAGTACAGCAGCGGTCAATAAGGCGAACAAAGTGTTAGGTTTTATAGCTCGAAATTTTGAGTACAAATCGCGCGATATTATAGTTCCTCTTTATAAATCATTAGTTAGACCCCATTTGGAGTACGCGGTCCAATTTTGGAATCCGCATATGCGCAAAGATATAGACAAAATCGAAAGAGTTCAAAGACGAGCAACTAAGATGATTCCGTCGCTTAGGTCAAAGTCGTACGAGGATAGGCTTAAGGAGTTAAAATTGACAACACTCGAGACTAGGAGGTTAAGGGGTGATCTAATCCAGGTTTTCAAAATTATGATGGGTTCGATAATGTAGATAGAGATAGCTTTTTTGAACTATCTCAATATAATAGGACTAGAAATAATGGGTGTAAGTTGACAAGTAGAAGGTTCGAGACAGCAGTTGCGAAAAACTTTTTTTACGCATAGAATAGTAATAGCTGGAATAGTTTGCCGGTAGAAGTAATTAGTAGCACGTCTGTGAACATGTTTAAAAGTCGATTGGACGCATATGTTGATAGAAAGGGTATAGTTTAAGGTAGTAAAATTAAGGCTTTGTGGGGATAGATCCCACAGCTCAACACAAGTGTTGTGGGATATAGGGAGGCAGCGTCTTGGGTTAGGGGATAATCTCTGTCCTTACACATCCCATTTAAAGAGATTCCTCTGCCGAGGCGGTGCCCCCATAGGACTGTGAGGTATTGAAAAAACTATGATTTTCACTTGCCCCACAAACACCTTTAAATGGGAGACCCAAAAGGGGTGCACACACATTTCTACATTACTGTGTACAGTCTTTAAGACACACCTACACTTTTCCTCCTAAGTGTATATATTGTAATGTATATGGTTGTAAATTTTGACTTGGTCCGCAATCGATATGGACCGTGACTTGATGGATACCGTAATGAAATTGACTGGATTCTTTGGATCTGATATATTTGCATGTCCGTTATAAATAGATATAGAGTGTAACATATTTGTGGATAGTAGTCTATTATGACTTGATCCTCTGGATCGAGAGATTCTATCTTTAGTTTTAAATCGATAATTAATTAGTTTTAAATTGATAATTATTTAGTTTCGTAAAATTGGTCGTTGCCAATTTACCGGCAGTTTTTACATAAATTTCTTATGTTCTTGTGGTTCGGAACCCACGTAAATTGTAGGTCCCCTCCGCCACCACGGAGGACATACACAATACACGATTACGAACACAGTTAGGTAGACCAGCCATGAGTGGATCCTAGGGTCTTTGTTGGTCTGAAACATTATAACATTATAACATTATAGTCTCTCTCTCTCTCTCTCTCTCTCTCTCTCTCTCTCTCTCTCTCTCTCTCCTCTATATATATATAATATATATATATATATATATATGGGATGAATTTCACAATTGAACATGTGAGATGAATAATGATGCAAACTCACAAGGAAAAAGAAAAAATGATTCCAAGGCCTTTCGTGTATTCAAAAGTACACCTCGTCAGGGAATGAAGGGAGAAGGCGAGATGACCAAAATATATATAGCGGGACAGAAAAAACAAAAAGATTAGCACATAATTAACAAGAGTTAATGAGATGGCAAAAGGAATTTTACCAGGATATTGTCAATTTTATACATTCCCGCACTGTTATTGAAATTATTTTTGAAATGAATAAATGCACATTCTAGAATTTTCCTTTCAATTATATCTGTGTTTTTAACAGCGCTTTAGAACTATCCCATTTGATACTATGATTACATCTATACATACATATGGTTAAACATGCATTAGAATATTTGCTGTTCTACACGCATATTTAAGTGGATCTAAAATTTCGGCGATGCTTTAATCAGTTCAAATTTGAAGTTTATCGTAAGCCTACTAATAATAACTCTTATGTGCATTTTTATTCTGACCATCATCCCTCGATTAAATCATCTATTTTCTCTGCTATGTTTCTTAGAGCATTGAGAGTTGTCAGTCCTGAATTTTTAGATTCCCAGTTATGCAATATCATGAATATTGGTATTAAATTATGTTATCCTATTTCATTTCTAGATAACTGCCTTAGGAAAGCTAAGAATAGGTATTATAATAGTGTAACTGTAAAGAGAATTGAGCATAAAAATATCCTTAGCCTACCTTACCATGTTAATTTTCAATATCTTCCGACTTTACTTAAAGCAATTGGTATCAACGTAGTCTTTAAGTATAATAATACTGTTAAATCACGCCTAATAAAGAATAGCCCGGATAATGTTGTTGGTTGTGTGTATTCGATCGGATGTACACAATGTAATTCAGTATATATATAGGCCAAACGGGTAAAACGTTAGACATTAGGGTAAAACAGCATGAATATGCTTGTAGAACAGCAAATAATTCTAATGCATTGTTTAACCATATGTATAGATGTAATCATAGTATCAAGTGGGATAGTTCTAAAGCGCTCGTTAAAAACACAGATACAATTGAAAGGAATATTCTAGAATATGCATTTATCCATTTTGAAAATACTCGTAATTTCAATAACAGTGCGGGAATGTATAAAACTGACAATAGCCTGTTAAAATTCCTTTTGCCTCTAATTAACTCTTGTTAATCAGGTGCTAATCTTTTTGTTTTTCCGTCCCGCTGTCCCGGTGTATACAGTATTTTTGTCATCTCGCCTTCTCCCTTCATTCCGTGACGAGGTGTACTTCTCAATACACGAAAGGCCTTGGAATCATATATCTATATTATATATATATATATATATAATATATATAGGGTGAACCAAATGTAGGTGGACAGTAAATGATAACGTTTATTTTGAGAATACATATTTAATTTTTTTGTATACTATAATACAAAATAAAATTTAAATAAATTTAGTTATAATATTTAATATAATAAAACACAAACACCATAGTTATAATGAACACCATAGTTATAATATAATATAACACAAACCGTATTCAACCTACTGTCCAGCTACTTTTGGTTCACCGTGTATATATATATATATGAGGCAAGCCCACAAAGAAATATGAGAACGATTCTAAGGTCTTTCGTGTATTTGCTAAATATTTGCTAGGATAAATACACGAAAGACCTTGGATTCACTTTTCATTTTTCGTTGTGAAAAAAAAAAATATATATATATATATATATATATACCTAATTCCCCAAGTAGCGCCAACAGTAAGCCACGTTTCTTACCAGTTAAGTTAGATTTTGTAAATAAGACAGATTTTCTTGTACGACTTACTTTTTTGAGTTTAGGTTACGTTAGATTAGGTTAGGTTAACTTGCGTTAACCTAACCTAACATAAATTAAAACATGTCAGTGGGTGTGTAAAGGCTGAGGTAGCATAAAGGACGACTTATTTGAATATGAGTTTTTTTAATTAAAATCCTCTGCTTTTTTAACACAAGCGAACGTGCTTGAAAACTTAAAAATATAAATATATAACCCGTTCATTCTCTCTCTCTCTCTCTCTCCTCTTCTCTCTCTCTCTCTCTATATATAATATATAATATTATATATATATATATACATACTCTTCTGTTGAAGTAAACCTTTGAATATAGCGAAAAATATAGCAAACTATACAAATATATTAGAACTACATTCCTGTATTGTACAATATTTACTACTTTGGTATAATTTTCATATATATTTCCTTAGACTTTGTTACCGTAAAGAGAATTGAATACGAAGCCGTCGTCACAAAGAGTTATAGCCAAAATTCACCATTTCTCTCTGCCTCATTTCGATTGAGCTTCGAAACCCTATAAAAACTTTACTCTGTAATCTTCCATAAATCGAAGTATTTCCTTCAATAAGAGCATTAAAGGTAAGTCTAAAGACTGTTATATGCTAAGATTACTAACTTTTACTGTTTCAAAGGGCCATTTAGGAATACACACACACACACACACACACACACACACACACACACACAAGCTTATATTCTACTATATAAAAGTAAGTTTTGTGTTTGTCTGTCTGTCTGCGTGTTTGTTTGTTAACTTTTGCGTCTCTATAAAGAGCTGAATTGATTGGTTGGTTGGTTGGTTGGTTGGTTAGTTACTGGGGAGTTAATAGTTTTCAGTCAATAAACTATAGACAAGAACTCAGCCATGAAATCTCAAGCTTCACAAATCTTGATACAATGGGTTCGGATGTGAAGCTCAAGATTTTCATTGCTGCATTTCTTTTCGATAGTTTCTATTGACCGAATAATTGAACCCTCAGTAATTGGGGTGTCAATTATTCGGTCAATAAAACTATAGAAAAGAACGCAGCAATGAAAATCTTAAGCTTCACATCCGAACCCATTGTATCAAGCAATGAAAATCTTAACACAGTCGAGTAAAAACTTTCAACCAATCGGGATACATGGTATCTACAATCAGGACTACCTTTTCATAGTATAGATAATAATTATAGTATAGATAATATTATTATTCTGGGTGAGAGAATCCAGCGTGCAACATTTGGCGAAATAAGGCCTGATATTTTCTCTTTTTTCCTTTGAGAAATTTGCCGTCTTCAGCGCATCATTTTTGTACCATAAATAAATAAATGTAAAAAATTTAATACAATCAGTTCACTCCAAGCAAGTGCTGGGCATAACAACTAGTATATATATATATATATATATATATATATATATATATATATATATATAGAGAGAGAGAGAGAGAGAGAGAGAGAGAGAGAGAGAGAGAGAGAGAGGCGAATTTTTAGGCAGAGAGGCACCTGCCTAGGGCGTCAAATTCTGTCGTATTTCAACCTAAATAAAACAAAGTAAACAAAAATAGAAAATAAATAATTTATAAGCAGTAACAAATTAAATGGATTTACAAATAAGTTTTAAAATAAAAAAGAACCAAACTAGCGACATCAAATGGCACAACTATGGGGCACTTTAATCCATGCCTAGGGGCAGCAAAATGCTAAGTACGCCTTCATATATATATATATATATATATATATATATATATATATATATATAACTTGTTCATAGTTTAGAATAAAATTTCAGAAAACTGTTTGACAATCCAGGAAACGAAATAATTAGCAAGTTGTGTGTTGCTATGAAAATTCTCTCTCTCTCTCTCTCTCTCTCTCTCTCTCTCTCTCTCTCTCTATGTTTGAAAATAGGCTCGACAAAGTTCTGAAGACACTCATGGTAAAATTGAAGTGTAACGTAACCCTGTGCGAGTTCGTCCTGACAGTTTCTATGTGTAAATTGCGTAATTATAGAACTACAGTAGCTTATATATTCTCCACTTTCCTGTAAAATTTCCTTGGCTATTTTTCCAGGGTCAAGGTATTTTCTTCAACCTTTTTCCGTACCTGCGTCTGTCGGGGAGGAAGCGGAAGGTGGGGAGAGAGCCTTATACTTTTCCATCCAGTTTTCTACTACTGCTAGAATAATTAAAAGAAAAAAAATGGGATCAATAAAAGAAAGCCACCCCCAGCCTTCTTTAGTTAGCTTTATAAGGCTAACTAACGAAAATATCACGACCTAACCTAACCAAACCAATCGTTAGGTCAACTATACGCCCTTGACGATTGGTTAAGTTACGTCGTTATATTTTCGTTAGTTAGCCTTATAAAGCTAACTAAAGAAGGCTGGGGGTGGCTTTCTTTCATTGATCCGAAAACTGAACTGATTTAATAACAGGGACCTACCACAATGGACCGGAAGGTTTTTGAGACTTCCTCTTGTCCTTGTAGCTGCTTGTAACTTTCCTGTCCCTTTTATAAAGGGACAGGAGAGAATGTGGGAACGCTCGTGAGTCAAAACCTCCGAATAAGCCTACAATGGGGTGGGGGGTTGTAGGGGGAGGTCGGTTGGGGGTGGAGTTGGAGGTAGTTACATTTACATCGTAATGTAGTAGGAGGCGCTGGTTGGGTCTGATATAAGAGCACTAGGAGCTATCAAATTCTAAGTTTTTTAAAACTTTTTTCTTTAATTTATGTGTTTTTAATAGATGGGAACCCTTGGGAGTCAAAACCTCCGAATAGATAGACATACCTTCAAGGAAGCTTTTTAACTAGAGTATAACCAGTTTTAAACAGGGGATATCAAAATTTTGCCAAAAAGAAAAAAAATTATGCATATGTACACTGCTGGGGGAATTCTTAAACTGGGTGGAGCTTGCTAGCTGGAGGTACCTCCTTATTTAAATAATTCTTTAAAGAAGAACGTAATATAGATTACAATATAATAAATCTTGAAATAGGGGGAAAAGTGGTGACCAGCTGGAAGTGCCTCTGGGGATCAGTGTTCTCTCATCTAAGGAATTCCAGAGCAAAAGATGGTTGATTGGTAAAAGGTTGATTTAATTTTCAAAAGTCTCTCAGCACGGTGGCTTGGCACTCATCGGAGAAATGATGCCAAGATAAATGATGATTCTGTACATAATAAATTAATAAATAAATAAATCCTTAAAAAAAATGCACGGGGTAGATTAGATAAATAGTTTTGTATGTTGGAAGGAGGGGCCAAGGGCAATGCGAAAAAGAATTCACCCCCTCATAGAAGGAGAAGAGAGCCAAAATCAAGATCCAAGGTTTTCGAGATGCCTGAACACTCTGCATTTGAAAGATTGGAGATCATAGACAGGGGGAAAGATGGATTGAGGAAGGTTGTTCCAGAGCTGACCGGCTGAGTAAATGAAACATTGAGAATACCGGTTAACCCTTGCATAAGAGAGTTAAACAGTAAAGGAATGAGAATATTTAGAAAGTCTGGTACTACGTGCTCTCCTTAAAGGAGGAGGCATGCAGTTAGAGAGTGTAGAAGAGCGGTGTCCGTTATAATAGCGATAGTAATGAGCGAGTAAGGCAACAGTGCTGCGAAGAGAGAGTGACTGAAGACAGTCAGGAACGAGCAATAAGGTTATTATCTGATGCTGATTTCCTTGATCACTCTAGTGCATTATTTAAAGAGCTAAACCTACTAAAGCTCAACGATATAACTAAACTGGCACATTTCATTTTTATTTACGTACGAGTGTAAGAACAAAATCATTAATTTGCAATGGGTAAATAGATATTTTGTAACTCATCAAGAATCCACTCGTATCAGACCAAAAATAGATCAAAGCTCGTTATACGTCAATTTAGATTGTCTTAATCTCAAAAACTACCCATTTTCATTGGATTGAAACTATGGAATGACTTGCATGCTGATATAAAATATTGTGAATGTAAATTTGTTTAAAACCAAGTTGAAATCCCGATTAATAATGGCATACTAACAAAAATCTAGGATTAATGTCCACTAACATTGTTTAATATTGTCCATTAATATTGTTTAATATTGTAGTACGTGTTTTAACTATTAATAATACTTATTTACTTATTTATTTATTTATTATTATTAATTCATAACAACTAGCGGCTTATTTTTAATAAGAGCCCAGTAAAGCCTAAAGCTTAAGGGCCAAATTAAATAAAATAAATAGTCGAGCTTCACAATTATTCATGTCATTGTAAATTGACAAAAAATTATTTATTTTATTATTATTAATAAAGGTTATTCTATCTATCTATCTATCTATCTAAGAGATAAGTGTACGCATGGTGTGAATGAACTCTGAAGTTATTCTCTTCATTACACCTTTTCCTACTTTCCTATAAATCTTCTTTCACAACTATTTTCTGTCAGTAGTTGCTGGCGGAGGATGAAGAGCCTTCTCTATCATATATCATATTTTGCCACTACCGTTATTCCTGTATGTAAACATGTGTGTACTTGTAAGCATGTGTACGTTTTTAGCATTCTTTATTTTCATTTGCTTTTTTTCAATTTTTCTCCCTACTTTATTGGGCTTGACTAGAATGAATCTTAGGGTCTTTGTCAGCCTGTAATTCTGTAACTCTATAACTGTGTAACTTTGTAATTCTGTAACTCTGTAACTCTGTAACTCTGTAACCCTGTAACCCTGTAACTCTGTAACTGTAACTCTGTAACTCTGTAAGGTATAATTCAAAACGAAGCTATCGTAATAAATTGTCTGTCAAACTGATTGGTCGGGAGTATTCGAACAAAACTTTGTATAATAACAGTGCCTTTCTGAATCAAATGACTATAGAATTTTCGTACGACAAATTTCACAAAGAATCTATCAATCACGAGGAGTAGGCTCCTTACAAGCTATCTAGTCGTTTTTTCGTATTTGGAGAACCTCCTTTTAACCGTTTCCAGCAGACAGATTTGTCCCTTCTACGACGAGGGTTTCATTGAAGAGTGGTCGCAATGTATCTTCATCATTTCTACATCCAAAAGAGGATGGATTTGCCGTACGAAAGAGCCACGAAATAAGAGCGAGAGGAGCCATTTCCAGATTGAAATAAATAAGTCTCATAGCCAATCTTTCATTCTTTCCCACTGGCCACGCGAGTCTTTGATCGTATCGAGATTACTCGCGATTTATTTTCTATCGTTCACAATCATAAATTTTTCTGAGGGGAAAAAAGAAAAGGGAAAAAGAGATTTGTAGCTACACAAAAGTTTCCATATTTTAGGAACATTTTCTTCATCTACTCGAAGCGTATATGAACACTATTGTCCTGCCTTTTTCTGTATTCTTGATGCAGAATATATTTTAGCATGGAAAAAAAAAAAAAAAAAAAAAAAAAAAAAAAAAATATATATATATAATATATATATATATATATATATATATATATATATATATATAATATATATATATATATATATATACTGTATACCGTCTGCCATAAAAAAGGGTTCACTCTAAAAACAGCCATGAAATCAACATTTATTAACCAATCATAATGAAACTCATAGAGAGCAAAACTATGTAAACAGTATATAGGTACACCAATTTTCAGATTATTATATTCAAAATTAATGATTTAATGAGGATTGTTTATGTTCAACAAATTTTATTGGTGAACATCGCTCCAGTTTTGAATTCTGGGAGTCCACAAAGGCGTAAAACTTTGGTAATAAATTTTTATTCTCATTTTAATTATAAAATACATAATAAGATTTATGAAATATAGAAAATGCCTCCATTAGAAAACCATGAAAATAAAAAAAGGATTTTGAATTTCGAAACAGAACTTAAATCCAAGTTTACAAAAGAAATCAAATTAACATTTTACTCTTTTGGAATTCCTATTTAAAAAATTGTTCAACGTGTTTCCCTTCTGTTTCAACAATTTTCTTCAATCTTGGACGAAATTCATCAATGGTTCGATCGATCTGCTCCTGTGGTATTTCTTCCCATTTCTTCACAAGAAGCTGACGCGAGTGATCAACATTTCTCACCCTACTCCCGTAAACTCTCTGTGCCAAATTTTCCCAGATTTCATAGTCAACAGGGTTCAAGTCAGGACTGTTAGGTGGCCAATTTTGGGGTTCAAGTAATTCTGGGACATTGTTTTTTAAGTATTCCACAGTTGCTATTGCTGTATGGGACGTTGCTCCGTCTTGCTGAAAAAGATAATAATCACCGTTGGCCAGATTTTGCATTTCGGGAAGCATGTTTCACAGCAGCGTATTTCGATAGTACTCGGCATTGACTTTTACACCAGGCTCAATAAAATGAATGGATGTTTTTCCTAACTTTGATATGCCAACTGACACCACGACACTAGCTGAGAAATGACTTCTGGTTGCAAAAAGTCTGCTATCAGGTATTTCATTCTTACATTGGACGTGCGAGTAAACTCTGTCATTTTGACTGTTCCGAGGTGGCTCCACAGTGAATCTCTTTTCATCAGTGAAAAAAGCCTTTGAAAGTTTATCACATGTTACTCGCCGTAAGATTTGTTGTGATCTTTGAACTCGTTTCTGCTCATCAGTTGAGTAATCTTTGCCCCATGCACTCTTTTGAAAGGTTTTAGTTGAAGATCTTGTTTAATTATGCGTCTCACACTAGTTTCTGACAATTGTAACTCTTTTGATATGCGAGCTGGTATCATATGGGTTCCTGGCTAGTTTTCCTGACTTAATATACGTTCTTCGACGCCGTCAATATTGTCTCGTATGCGAAAGTTTTTGGTCGCCCCACTTCCCTCTCTTCTTTTGATATCCCCAGTCTCGTCAATTTTCCTTAGAAGCTTTCCCAAGCCACCAAGAGTCCATCCTTTGTTGGGGAATTCGGAGAGTAGTTCGTTCGTCCAAATAAACTTTTCTAGTCTATAATGCTTAATTATAATTTTATCTTCCCCTGAAAATGGCATATTCGCTATATTTATAACCCTGCAAAAAAAAATGGTATATTAGAATTTACAAAAGTGAAAATGGAAATAAAGGATTCTCCATTAGTTTGTATAGCATCAGTTGTAGTATTATTAGAGAAATATTTAATAATCGTTATTTTTGATAGCTTCGAATTGAAATTTGGTTTACAGGTAGATGTTTTATATATCTTTTACGTGTATAAGTTTCATACTGATTGTTTGAAAAATGTTGATTCCATGGATCTTTTTAGAGTGAACCTTTTTTTTACAGACTGTGTATACTGTATATATATATATATATATATACACGGTGAACCAAAAGTAGGTGGACAGTAGGTTGAATACGGTTTGTGTTATATTATATTATAACTATGGTGTTCATTATAACTATGGTGTTTGTGTTTTATTATATTAAATATTATAACTAAATTTATTTTAAATTTTATTTTGTATTATAGATACAAAAAAATTAAATATGTATTCTCAAATAAACGTTATCATTTACTGTCCACCTACATTTGGTTCACCCTATATATATATATATATATATATATATATATACTATATATATATATAACGAACTCAATGAACCCAATCGCGTTTTAATACAATCATCATCATATATGTATATAGATTTTACTATTATACATCGATTACGTTAAAAACGCAATTGGGTTCATTGAGGAAGCATTAAAATGTCATATCACAGATTAACTAATAATCAGAAAGGTCACTTCCATAAAAACTAATTTGTTTAGCAACCAGCCGTTGCTAAGGACTTTTCTAAAGAATGACCAGATTAAATGCAATGATTGTTAAGTCATTACTATAAGCATTTGTACGAGTAAAACAAATTTCATTTCTGCATCAATTAACGATTAATCATTTCTAAGAAATGTCCATAGCAACGCCTGATTGCTAGGCGAAACGTAATCCAATTTAGTGTTCTGTTTCATTATTCTCCTGTAATCTTGTGGTTACATTGAAAAGAGAAAATTTACAATTTCTCTAACAGATAAAAAAGACAAAGTTAAGCGAATAATTAAGGTCCAAAGAACGAAAGGAGGAAGTTACAGAAAATATAGAAGGGCCAAGAATCCCCTCTTCCCCCCCATAGGTTGCCAACGTTCGTAGCTCAGTGGGTAACACCGTTTCCCTATAAGTGAAGGAAAGACACTATGATCGTGGGTTCGAATCCCGATGATGCTAGTAATTATAATACAGGAGTTAAGGCAATGGGCAACATTATTTTGGCCTGAGCACTGCTCAAGTTTCTGGTCCTCCTCATTGACTATTATTATTCTTTTCATTCATTTGTAAAGTACGACAAAAAAGCTATTCCTTCGTAAATGCTAAAAACTTCACTTTTCTACGTGGAAGTCAAAATATGATAATAAAAACCCACTCTAATAGACAGAGTTTTTCTGTATCCACCCGAAGAGGATGCCAGTGGGCATCGAAACTGTTGTGAAAATAAACTCTGTCTATTAGAGTGGGTTTTTATTATCCTATTCCTTCGTTTTTGTAGTAAAAACTTGACTGTAGCTATTAAAGAAGAGTGGAAGACAATTACCTACCCTTAGCCTTCCCCATTAGGAAATTTTTTTTGTGTCAAGTACCAACCAAAGTACTCGGTACAAACCCATCAAGGAGACCATTCTACTTATGAACAGCTTTTATAGGAAAAGTTTACCCTAATCTCGTTTCAGAATTTCGTTGGTATTCCTTATTTTGAAAGTTTTATTTAACTTTAAACCATTCTCTTGCGTGGGTATACGTCGTGGGTATGCTTGTAAATGTCAAGACAAAAATGTAAATAATGAAAATAAATAATAAGATAAATCAAACGATGAAACCACAAAGTGACTAACTAGACAGAGAGAGAGAGAGAGAGAGAGAGAGAGAGAGAGAGAGAGAAAATGTTTTAAAAATGTTTTATTCATTAATAATATGATAATTATCATATTTAATTTAATAATTCTAATAACATAAATATGAGCATTTTCGCTATAAGTGTAATGAAACGTAGAATGAGAATCTCTCGTACAAACGAACCCGCGGCAATTTCTATTTTATTATGTATTATTATTATTATTATTATTATTATTATTATTATTATCATTATTATTATCATCATTATTATTATTATTATTATTATAAATACATTAAAGTTTTAGTCTTTTGAATTCGCGAAAATTACGTAATAAAAGTATAATTTAATTGATTCACGCGTCAGCAATGTTCGTTATTGGATTTCGTTATTGAATTAGTCATTCCGTCATTGAGTTTCAGAGAATATTAATTTGGATTAGTGTTAATACGCGTGTCACTATTAATATTTTTAAATTCTTAAGCCGATACTATTTCATTATCAGTATTATTATTATTAATTATTATTATTATTATTATTATTATTAATGATATTAATAATATTCAGAAAAAGTAATCCAAAATCCGATCTAACGTAAATGGATTCCTTTTCACTTGGCGACATTCGCATTTCAATTTTCGGTCCGAAAATGGGAATGCTCCCAGTGGTAATTGTAGATCTAAGGAAAGAGTTTCCTGGTTTGGGAGAGGGTATAATAAAGAGACCTGTGACTCAGTTATATGCCTGAAGGGTATTTTCTATGTAAAAATCTAACTTAAAATGAGAAATTTCACAATGGAAATGGGATTAGGGATGGGAATGGATCGATTTGAGAATTACCTCCTTTATTAGGATTTCCACTTTCGGATTTTTCGTTATTGAAATACTCCTGAAATGGAAATATTCAACGTTATTTCTCTTGTAAATCCTTTTTCTTCTGAGGATTATAAATGGCCTCGTTTATTAAACTCTTCAATATTTCAAGGATAAAAAACAAAATAACTTTAATTTATTTGTTAATTCAGTTTCTCTTTTGTCGATTAAGGTAATTGGATTGGTAAATATTTACTATTACACCGGTCTCCGGTAGAAAGTTTTAAAAGCTGGTTTTCAATGTTTTTCAATGTGCTGAATTAAAAAATGATACTCATTTCCGTCGCAAATGATTTGTTAAAGAGTTATTGAAGCTTAAAGCTTTTAAAACTTTCTACCCTTCTTTACCCTTTTTACTCGGGGGACCCCCAATGGGAACCAGGAGTTTTTTGGGGGGAAGAATCACAAAAACGAGTGGTTTCCGAAGATTTTGAAAGTCAAATTAATACAAAACACATCAAAAACCATAGGAAAAACAAATTTCACCTTCAAAATTGGCCAAACCTAAAACAACCTAAGCAAACCTAACCTAACCTAACCTAACCTAAAACAACCTAACCTAACCTAACCCCTAACGTTATCCAAAATCATTTGCGACGGAAATGAGTATAATTTTTTAATGAAGCACATTGAAAAACATTGAAAACCAGCTTTTAAAACTTTCTACCGGAGACTGGTGTAATAATAAAAAATACCATTGGATTTATTGACAAAATAGTTAGGAAAAATCTGGGATACAAAACCGATCACATTATTCGTGATACGGGATGTTCATTCTCCTGAAAACACAAAGCACATGCCAGCTATAGTGCATGTTAATCTGTAATGGAGTTGGTTCTGATCTGTGGTACGAGACACTGTGTGGCGCTAAGGTGAACAATCAAAATGAATCAACAGTTCACACCCGCTGAATACGCTGATATCAATTTCATTTATGGATTCTGTGATGGTGACAGCAGCGCGGCAGTTGAGGAATATCGAAGACGTTTTTCGAACCGCCGAATACCGAACAGGCAAGTGTTTAGTGACACACCAGAGATTAAGGGAAACAGGGACAATTGTTCCACTTAACCAAGAGCATGTAGCACGACGGCCCGTTGCTCTGGAGGAGCGCATACTGGACCTAGTAGTACAACGTAGCCCAACTACCAGTATTCGAAGGATTTCTAGACGAATTGGTGAATCCGCATCGCGTGTATGGCGAACCATACATGATGAGGGTTTGTATCCCTATCATTTGCAACGTGTGCAAGCTCTTCAACCGGATGATTACGATAACCGTGTTCAGTTTTGCCAGTGGATGGTTATGCATCGCCAAATTCTTAATCGCATACTGTTTAGTGATGAAGCACAATTCATTCAGGATGGAATTAACAATAGACGAAATTCCCACTTGTGGTCCGCCGATAATCCCCACGGTATCGTTGAAGGAAACTTTCAACATCGATTCTCGGTAAATGTTTGGTGCGGTGTAATTGGAAATCACCTGATTGGACCGTTCGTTTTGGAACAACGATTAACTGCTGATATTTATCTGAACTTCCTGACGAACGAATTGCCTCTTTTGATGGAGGACGTGTCCTTGGAGACAAGGCGTAGGATGTTCTTTCAGCACGATGGGGCTAATCTACAACAACCTATTAGTAGATAACTATGACTTAACACTAACCTGGGTGGGATTCGAACCTAGTTCTCTGAAGCTGTCGTTTTTGCGGACCATAATTTATCCACTTGCCTCGCCTAAAATAACGATTCAAAGGAGAGGGGACAAAATTTTGTATGATTTTCCTTATTTCCTTTGGACTGACATTAATTGGGGTTTATTAAAATGTTGGGATTGTTCAAATTGGGGGTTTATTAACCCTTAATCCCTACCCATTGTAAAAGTTACGCTAGCAATACCCGAACTACTGGGGTACACCAGTACTCCGGGTAGGGTTTAAGGGTTAATATAGTAAATATAAACTAATAGAATTTATATATATAACGGAAAGCATAAGTAATTAACATAGACATCTCAAGTAGGCCTCAGTACGTGACTACTGGCACGAAAACAGCCAGACAAGTTCGAACACGTTCATACGTGTTTAGGAACAAATTAATGTTCCACTAATTAGGTATAAGTATAGTAGTCACGTGATATAACGCCTTCTTTTCATCCAGTTATGCCAATGAAAATAGATTGATGTTAAGATAGTACTTGATATAAATATCAAAGCAATTTAATCTTGTCAAACAGGTCAAATAAATTAATTAAATAAGAATTCGTGAACCTCATAATGTAATGTACTTAAAATTATTTGTAAGTCCCAGGGTCAGACGGAAAAGGAACCTAAAAATTATTCCCGAATTTGAAATGAAAATCCGGGGAGAGAAGGGGATAAACAGCACCCAGCGTAGATGATTATTTAGTCAGCGAGAGTCAAAGAGTGGAGAATAGTTTGTCATAGTGAGAGGTTGTACACTGTCCATCAGAAGTTCACATTTTCCCTCCCATGTCATTTTTATTTTAATATCTGTTCCCAAGTTCCCAGCCCGTGAGAAATGAGGCCTACTTTTAACATGAACTTGAGACAGTACAGTAAATTCAATTCTCTCCTTGGGCCTTTGGAAGGGTATTTTCTCTTCAATCCCCAGACTTATCCTTGTTCCACCCTAGGTTTTTATTCATGTCACGCGGTAGGCCTGTCCAGTTTCTTTAGGCTTATTTGAGTTCCGATCAAGGTTTATCCTCATTTATTAATTGTATAACGTAAGGGTAATTTAATTTAACCTGTGAGAAACATAAGATTGAAAATATAAAACCTTAATATTGTTTTATAACAACAGCTAAAGGAAGATTTGAAAATGTTAAACGATGTTAGCCTACTTAGATAAAGTTGAAGTTAAGCGAAAATAACCAATACGAAGAAAGACATCGGAGGAACAAGCTGAATTATATATCACTTGCAAATACTGTCGATAAGGTTTGCAAGTTTCCAAATTTCAAAACTTGTAAACGCTGCACCAAGCGAATTTGGAGATACTGAATTACTTATCACTTGCAAACTATGTCGACAGTGTTTGCGAGTTGTACATAATTTAGCGTGTACACTTGTATTATCATTCCAAGCATTTGCAAACACGCACACCTTCAAATCTCACCACTTGCATAAGATATCACCTTGACTGAAAAACATTGCACTCGCATTTAATGTCACTTGCTTTCAATGTCATGTATTTTATCGCAAGTGATATCATATTCAGGCCACCCATGAATGGGTTCACGCTACCACATAAATCGTAAACAACGTTAATTGTGGGAAAAGTTGTAAGTGTCCACGTTCCTGTATCAAGTATAACTTCCGCATAACCCGTTAATATAGGTGCATTTACAAAGTGCAACTTCGTCACACCCACCCACGAACGGAGCAATGACTCATTTTCATTCGGGGAGGTCACCGGGGATGGGACGTCACCCCAGGGAAGAACCCCAAATATAAAGGAATGCCCGAAAGCTTACTAAAAGCTAATGGAGAAATATGGCTGAGTGTAAATTTCTTTCAGAAATTATCATAGGTATTTGCCGAATATTACATGGATGGATGTCAGACAGCTAAGTCAAGTCAGACTTGAGCATAAAAATCAAGATTTCCGCGAGAAATGCGATATTTGACGAATATACCTCACCTAACTTTATAACCTTATCCTGGGAGGATAGAAAATATCTCTTTCTGTCTCTCCCAGCCTTATCACGGGTGTTTCGTGCAATGATTCCTCATTTCACGGAGGTCAGGAGTGTTGTTTCACCTCTCGAGTTGGCTTAGTGAAGGAGAGAGTTGAATTCTTGCACTCTTCGTTTCGTTTCACATATCTACGTACACCCAGTTCATCTGGAATTGCCTTGAGCCAGGTGTCTAGTCTTCTTTTGAAGACATCCACTCCTACACCATTCATATTTTGTAGTTCTTTGGGCAGCTGGTTGAACAGTCTTGGTTCTCTGACAGCAAGTGGTTCAGGATTGAGGCTGTTCCCTATCTAGCCTTTAGTTTGGGAATACGACACATTCTTCCTTCCATATTTTCCACTGTTGTTTGAATGATTACAGGAGTCAAAGCGAGATTTTAGGGACTAGTTTCGCTATTATTTTTCAGGTGCAAATAATGGTGTACTTCTCTTTTCTTCTTTCCAACGAATATATATATATATATATATGTGTGTGTGTGTGTGTGTGTGTGTGTGTGTGTGTGTGTGTGTAATTTAATTCACGTAACATTTCCCATTAATTTAGCTCTGTGCTAAATGTCCGTTATAGTAGCGACAGTAAAGAGAGAGTAAGGCAACATTGCGGCGAAGAGAGAGAGAGAGAGAGAGAGATTGAAGAGAGTCAGTAAGAGGCTGGGAATTGATGAGACGAAAAGCCTTTGATTCCACCCGGTGAAGTACGGCTGTGTGGGTTGAACCACCTCGCACATGAGAAGCATACTCCATACGGGGGCGAACAAGACCCCTGTACAGAGACAGCAACTGAGTGGGGGTGAAGAAACTGCGGAGGCGGTACAGCACACCTAACTTCTTAGAAACTGTTTTAGAAAGAGTACATGTGATCTTTCCAGGAAAGATCGCGAGAAAAGGAAACGCCAAGAACGTTTTCTCTCCCCCAATCAGATATAGCAGAAAGATTAGAAGTCAGGTGTACCATAGCCATCCTACGCGAATCATGAAGTGACTGCTGTGAGGGACGCTTTGGGAAGCGGGCGGAGAAGTGAAGAGTGGAATCATCGGCATAGGAGTGAATAGGACAGGAAGTGCGAATTAAAAGAACATTGATAAATAAAAGGAAAAGAGTGGGTAACAGGACAGAACCCTGAGAAACACCACTGTTAATAGCTTTAGGAGAAGAACAGTGGCCATCTACAACCGCAGCTACAGATCGGCCAGAAAGGAAATTAGAGATGAAGTCACAAATCGAAGGATAGAAACCGAAGGAGGGCAGTTTGGAAATTAAAGATTTGTGCTAGACTCTATCAAAAGCTTTTGATATATCTAACGCAATAGCAAAAGTTTTGCCGAAATCCTGAAAGGAGGATAACCAAGAGTCAGAGAGATATGCAAGAAGATTGCCAGTAGAGCGTCCCTTGCGGAATCCATACTGATGATCTGAAAGAAGATTGTGAGAAGAGGTGTTTAAGAATCTTCCTATTAAGGCTAGATTCAAAAAGTTTGGAAAGGCAAGAAATCAAAGCAATTGGACGATAGTTGGAGGGTTGAGAACGGTCACCCTTCTTTGGGACAGACTGAATGAAAGCGAACTTCCACGTAGGAAGGAAACATACCAGATGAAAGACAAAACCAAAAGAGTTTGCTTAATCAGCGTGCCAGCACAGAAGCATAGTTCTTAAGAACAACAGGAATAACACCATCAGGACCATACGCCTTCCTAGAGTTGAGCCCAGATAGGGCAGAAAAAACATCTTTGGAAGAGATTCTAATTTCAGACATAATAAAGTCAGAAGGGGGAAGAGATGGAGGAACAGCACCGGAATAGTCCAGGGTTGAATTGTAAACGAAAGTTTGAGCGAAGAGCTCAGCTTTGTCAGGAGAAGAGACGGCAACTGAACCGCCGGAATGAAAAAGAGGAGGGAAAGAAGAGGAAGTGAAGTTGTTGAAGAGGTTCTTAGCTAGATGCCAGAAAGAGCGAGAAGAATTAGAATTGGATAGATTTTCACATTTTTGTTGGATGAAGGGATTTTTGGCGAGTCGAAGAACAGATTTTGCACGATTTCGGGCAGAAACATAAGCTGAGTGAGTCAGGAGTTGGATAGCGACGGTACCTTCTGAAAGCCTCCTCTCTGTTGCAGATAGCATTAGAACAAGTAAAGTTAAACCAAAGCTTTTTGCATTAGTAGTAGGAAGAGAATATAGAATGTACGCCTCTATGCCCGAGGAATCACCCCCGTGATGCGCGCAGCATACTCGGAAGGGCCCCGGCCACGGAAGCAGTAATCATTCCATGGGAAATCACAGAAGTACTGCCTAAGGGCCTCCCAATCAGCGGCGCCAATTGGGAGGTTTTATACGTTTCCAGCTGTAAAACTAGTTAACTTGACTCCCAGCTAAAATATTTCAACATGAGACGCCATCTATTGGAGGGAATGCTGCTTGTGTCCGTTTGTACAGATTCTACAACACCCGAGTTTCTAATGTTCCTGCTAATTTTCATATTATTAGCGAAAGATGTTACTGTACTGCTATTGGTTACTTCGTTATAATTATATATATGTTACGCGTAATCAGTGAAATTGCGTATTTTATGAAATAAGCAAAATAGTGTTTATTTCATGAAATTGGCAGGCCATTTGCCAAATTCATGAAATACGCAATTTCGCTCTGCCTATTTCATGAAATAGGCAGAGGAAAACTGAGAGTTGAACTGTCAGTCGTAAACTATATTTAAAACAAAATATACTTAAAGCAAAGTATACAAGCAAGTACCGAACCTATTTTGATGCGTTTTTGCACGTATGACGTGGGTGGCACGAGCTGTTACAAAGGTTTCCAACTTTTAAACAGGAGCATCGTTTGGCAGAAAGTTGGTTTGGCAGTTACGTTAGGTTAGATTAGGTGAGGTTATGAAGTGCTTAAGCAGCCGTGCGCATGTAGTTACTCTTTTCTATTAAAGATTCACAACGGTGCGTGTACTCCTAAAGAGTTTGATAATTTTTATCAGAGACCCCAAAATATTTATCGTTTAGATGTTGTCCTGTCCTTGATTAGGCTCAGAATGGAGTTTTTGCCATTTAATTAAATTAAAATTAAAATATCACCGCAAAATACCAAGCATTTCATAACCTAACCTAACCTAGCCACACTTAACCTAACCTAACTGCCTAACCAGCTGTCTGACCAAAAGATGCTCCTGTCTAAAGACTGGAAACTTTTGTAACAGCTCGTGTCATCCACGCCATACGGTGCAAAAACGCATCAAAATAGGTTTGGTACTTGCTTGTATATTTTGCTTTAAATATAGTTTGTAACTGACAGGTTTTTTTTGTATTTTACTTTAAATATAGTTTGCAACTGACAGTTAAACTCTCACTTTTTCGTCTGCCTATTTTATGAAATAGGCAGAGCGAAATTGCATAGCTCATGAAATAAGCAATAACTTTGCATATTTCATGAATTTGGCAAATGACCTGCCAATTTCATGGAATAAGCAATATTTTACTTGTTCCTTGAAAAACGCAATTTCACCGATTACGCAGAACACACACACACACGCATATATATATATATATATATATATAATAATAATAATGATTGGAGTTGTTTAACCTCCTTCGCAACATCTAAGGTCATATGACGGAGGGGACCTACAGCTTTACGTGGGATCTGAACCAGGGGTCGCTAGATAATCTGGACGCGGAGGACGGTCTCCCATCCAGCTACTACCCATACCCAATGTCGGTTAACTTCGCTGATCAACGGGAAAGGGTGTTACGACATTGGCTACGGCGTAGCCCATATATATATATATATATATATATATATATATAATTATGATTTTATGTAAATGAGAAAATGAGAGAGAGGTGGGTTTGAGCCTTTACTGCAAACACTCAAATCTTTTTGACTGTTTTTGAAGAACATTTTGAACGCATTTCAAATTATTTAAATTTCGATAGCTCAAGTGTTTGATAAATGTCATTGAAGGTTAAAGGTATGATGAAAATCTCTCTCTCTCTCTCTCTCTCTCTCTCTCTCTCTCTCTCTCTCTCTCTCTCTCTCTCTCTCTCTCTTCACCGACACCCTAAGGTTATCGGCTGTGTAACGCCCTTAAAATAAAGATTTTGTAGATCTGTTTAAACCCAAACATAGCTAGAAGGCTGTGGATTAATTATTTCTTGGTGTCAGTATGCTATTAAGAATATTGTAAAAATTAATTAAATTTAATATAAAATGGACCAAATGACCCACTATCGACTCTTTTGTAAATGAAGATCTCATTTTATTTCATTTTAAATTACCTTGGCCTGCCATCGACCCTATTTTCTTCTTAATCATACTGAATATTTTGTAGGGCTCGCTATCCAGCTCTTGAGCCTGACATTGACCTCATGGGTCGATCGTGGGTCCAATAGTCATTTTCAAAATTTCACTACCGCATGCGGTACCACGTAGAACCATATCTAAGATTATAGGCTTATTAGTTACTCAAACACCCATTAAAACCTATGCACATATTAGTCCGCACATTGTGCTATCCATTTCTTACCTATTTGTACCCAAATACAGAGCAAAAGTTATACTGGAAATAAAAAAATTGAAAAACTCACCTGGTAAACAATACACACACACTGCACTGATAAAGGCTAGGCGCACACTGGGATATTTAAACTTCGCGCTTCGTTTTCAGTAGTCGGCGCATGGGCACAACTTACCGTTTTATTAAAAATCTCAAAGGTCGATCGCAGGCCGAGGTCGATGGCAGTGTGCTTTAGTTTACATATATATGATGTAGTGGTTAGTATCGCTGACTATGAATCCACCGGCCCCAGGTTTGATTCCCGGCGAAAGCAGACCGCGTGCAGATGATCCAGTTGTGCATCCTTCAAAATAAAATAGTTGCTAGATAAATGGGTACCCTGGGTGGTCTACTAGTTAAGGTGCTGGGCTACTGATCGGGAGGTCGTGAGATCGAGTCCGAGAAAGGACTTTGTAATTTCTGACCACCCGTGTTGGGTCGTGGTTCGGATTCCGTGTTAAGCGGAAGGTCATAAGTAGAGCAACAACTTTGACCTTCGTCAGAATGAACAATTGGGGCCGAAGCCAAACCAAGATAACCAAGGTATAATATAATAATTTAGGACCATTTCTTTAGACTAATTATTTTGAACTATACAGTATATCATTAAAAAGCCAACAAAATTTTCTTTCCAATCATATATACACACAGTAGTTCAAAATGATTAATCTAAAGAAATGTTCCTAAATTAACATTACAGTGAATCCAGAAAGTACAAAAGTAAATGAGGTGTCCTAATGTTTTTGCACAGCACTGTATATACGGTATATAACATTCACACATAAAAATCGTATAATGAAATTTTCTTACTTTTTCCCGTAGAGTTTTATGTACGATACATCGTTTGTTGCCTTTTAGTTATTCCGTGCGTCTCTCTCTCTCTCTCTCTCTCTCTCTCTCTCTCTCTCTCTCTTATATATATATATATATATATATATATATATATATATATATATATATATATATATATATATACACACACACAATGGGTCCAACAAATATGAATCCACGTATGTTTTCCTTTATAACTTTCTATACAATCGATATAATTTAGGTAGACTTTTCAGCGATAACCAGAAAGCAGAAAGAGTTTATTTAAAACCAAAATAATCAACAATCAACGCAAAATAATA
>JAJOZX010004773.1:230000-310000 GCA_023014485.1 Bathynomus jamesi | reverse complement strand
ACCCTGTATATATAGAAGGTTAACAGAAGTGGATATTGTAGATACCTTCAGTTTTTCCATAGGTTTTGATTTGATAATAAAGGTCAATACTGATAATAATGATAAGATTTATTGGTAGGATATAAATCCCATAAAATAGTACAATATTGTTGAAGGTAATAAAGGATAAGATAAATCAAACAATAATAAATTTAAAAAACTAAAAATTATGACTAAAAGAGTAGTAAGAAATAAGACACGAACTGAAACGAGTAATAATAAAAACTACCCACAACTACTATAACACTACAAAAAGAAAAAAAGAAAAGAAACAAAAAGGACACGTAGTGACAATACCAACCTACAGTGTATAGTGATAATGATGATAGTGATGATGGCGATGATAATGTTTATTGGCAGGAGACAGATTCGATAAGGACTACGGTAATAAGGACATGATAAGGACATGATAAGGACTACGGTAATAAGGACATGATAAGGACATGATAAGGACTATGGTAATAAGGACATGATAAGGACATGATAAGGACTACGGTAATAAAGACATGATAAGGACATGATAAGGAAATGATAAGGACATGATAAGGACTACGGTAATAAGGAAATGATAAGGACATGATAAGGACTACGGTAATAAGGACATGATAAGGACTACGGTAATAAGGACATGATAAGGACTACGGTAATAAGGACATGATAAGGACATGATAAGGACTACAGTAATAAGGACATGATAAGGACTACGGTAATAAAGACATGATAAGGACATGATAAGGACTACGGTAATAAGGACATGATAAGGACTACGGTAATAAAGAAATAACAGTAATACACGTAATGAGACGAGAAATAATAAAATTAGTAATAACAGCATTCCAAAGGTAGTACTAAGAAATATCAAAATAAAAAGTACATGCAATGGAAAAGCTATTGCAGGAATTAAGTGGACCAATAGATAAACACTTTCATACCAAGAGGTCCTGAGCTTGGACAGTTGGATTGTCTGTTTTTTTAATTCTTCGCATTAGACTGTACTGAGCACGTCTTGTTAGCTCAGGGAGGCTCGAAACGTTGCGGTTAGCGATCATTTGAGAGGGTGAGCATCTTGGAGGTAATTTATGCAGCAGTCTATAGAATCTGTTGTATAGCAAATTGAGAGATCTGCAGGAGCCTTTTATATAATTAACCCAGAATTGTTGCCCATAAATATTAGTGCAGAAAGTACGAAAAAGAGTCTTTCGCTCCGCTTATACAGAATTTGAAGTTCCTTATAATCATGTTTGCCTTAGTACAGTAACTTCGATATTGTTTCCTTATGTCTGAGTCGTCACTGAAGGAGCTAGTGATAATTTGACCAAGATACTTAAATTCTTTTACCTGCTCTATTGGTTGGTCTCTCATTTTGAGAATAATATTAGCTTTTTGGTTTAAGGTTTTGGGGTGGAATTGCATAACCTTAGCTTTAGTAACATTGAAGTTTGTCATGTCTTTGCAAACATGATTCGCAAATTTTGTAAGATTATCCAGACCTTTAAACGAAAGTATTATTAACACCATATCATCAGCATAGACCAAGTTATTTATCCTCATGTTATCTATGTTATCTATACAACATCCCACTCTTGCTTCATTAAGAGAAGTAATTAATCCATCACAATATATATATATATATACACACACACACACGAGGGTAATTCAATAAGTATCCGCACTTTTTATTTTCACAATTTTATTTTCACATCTGATGGATTATAAACATATCACTTCTCAACATAGTCTCCCTGTTTCTCAATACACTTAGTCCAGCGATCTACAAGCTTCCTAATGCCATCACAAAATAATGTTTAGCCAGTCATGCACCGCTTCCTTCAGGTCATCATCGCCTTGGAATCGCTGACCTCTCAAAGCGTCTTTTAGTGGTCTAAACAGGTAAAAATCCGAAGGTGTCTGGACTGTAAGCTGGATGGTCGAGGACTTCAAATTTAAGTTCTTGAAGGCATTTTCTAGTCTGTGCAGCGGTATGAGGGCGCGCATTGTCGTGTAACAGAATAACACCTTCCGACAATCTCCCTCTCAGTTTTGTGCGAATTGCTTGCTTTAACTCATTCCGAAGCATGTCAGAATACGATGCACTTGTTACTGTAGTCCCACGCTCTAGATAATGTTCAAGGATAGGGCCTCGTGTATCCCAAAATAGTGTTAGCATAACTTTACCTGCTGACGGCTGCTCTTTGAACTTCCTTGCAACGGGAGATTGTTAGAAGGTGTTATTCTGTTACACGACAATGCGTGCCCTCATATCGCTGCACAGACTAGAAAATGCCTTCAAGAACTTGAATTTGAAGTTCTCGACCATCCAGCCTACAGTCCAGACACCTTTGGATTTTTACCTGTTTGGACCAGTAAAAGACGCTTTGAGAGGTCAGCGATTCCAAGGCGATGGTGACCTGAAGGAGGCGGTGCATGACTGGCTACGCATACAGCCAAAAACATTATATTGTGATGGCATTAGGAAGCTTGTAGATCGCTGGACTAAGTGTATTGAGAAACAGGGAGACTATGTTGAGAAGTGATGCGTTTATAATCTATCAGATGTGAAAATAAAATTGCAAAAATAAAAAGTGCGGATACGTATTGAATCACCCTCGTATATAAAACAGAAGAGGAGAGAGTAAGGAAGCTTGTCTAACTCTGTATGAGGAACCAAAACCTAAATAATAACCGATTTATTGAATCACTATATTTAGAATCGTTGCATAACTTTTGTCAGATATATATATATATATATATATATATATATATATATATATATATATATATATATATATATATATATATATATATATATATATATATATATATATATATATATATATATATATGATGAAGTTCACAATTAAACACGAGAATAAATAAATGTTTCGCACCCACAAGGAAAAATGAAGAGGGATTTACAAGTTCTTCTTGTATTTAACAATACACTTCATCAGGGAATGAAGGGAGAAGTTAAGAAATAGAATACAATACGTCCTCGCTAACCCGAGGTTAGTCAGTATATCTGTACAGCATATATATATATTATATATATATATATTTCTCCTTCTTAACTTCTCCCTTCATTTACTAATAAGGGTTTTATACGATAAAACCAACTAACTAACTAACCAGCGAACCCGCGAACTGGTTTATCATCGAAGCAAACGAGCCATTTCAAAATTCATTAATCCTCTCGTATTAGAATAAAATACAAAAAAAAATAAGACAAAAAGACTTCAAGGGCATCATTATAAAAAAATAGCTTAATAATACAACTTACCTGCTCAAAACACTGATCACACCAAAACTTGAATACCGCTCAGTCTTGACGTTCCTATACAAGGCGGAAGAAACTAATAAACTAGAAGATATTCTGAGACATTTCACAGCCAAATTGATGGCTGCAACGAACTCAACTACTGGGAAAGGCTACGTAAACTAAATCTGTACTTCCTGGAAAGAAGAAGAGAGAGGTACACTATAATCTACATTGGAAAATGATCGAAAAACTGGTACCAAACCTCAAACGAAACCCAATTACCATCCAAAACACTGCAAAATAGGAAAGCAGAATGTGTGGTGTTCCCAAATTAAAGGCCCGACAGGGGACCTCCTCAACACTTAAGGAGAACAGCTTGGTTGTCAGGGGGGCCAAGACTTTTTAAACAGCTTCCAAAGGACCTCAGGAACGTGACAGGGGTCAAAGTTGAAGTTTTCAAAAGAAGACTAGATGCCTGCCTCGGTGGTGTAGGGGTTAGCGTAGCTGACTACGAATCCATCGGCCCCGGAATCGAAACCCGGTGACGGCAGGCGACGCGCAGCAAAATCCAGCTCTTTATCCTTCCACACAATAAAGAAATTGGTTGGTAAATAAATGGGTACTCTGGGTAGCCTAGTGGCTCAGACGCTGGGGTGCTGGTGGGGCGTGGTTCGGAATTCACGTTAAACTGTACAAGTGACAAGCTTGACCTTCGTCAGAATGAACAATTCGGGCGGAAGCTAAACCAAGGTACCAGATGAGCCGGGTGTACCTGGCTATGTACGGTGAAGAACGCAAGAGAGCAACTCGCTCCTCTACCAAGCCAGGCCTAGAGGCGGAGCCACCAGCTTGACCTTCGTGTGAAGAGAGACCAACGCACGGAATTGCTACGAGGTTACGAGGAAAGTTCATGTCTGTCCTCCTCCTTACCCTTAATAGTATGCTTCAGTATACATGCATCGTAGCCTCGTAGCAGTTTCGTGCGTCGGACGCTCTTCATACGAAGGTCAAACTGGTGGCCCCACCTCTCGGTTTGTCCTGGTGGAGGAGGTAGTTGCTCTCTTGCGATCTCCATCGCACATAGCCAAGCACAGCTGGCTCATCGTGTACCGTCCTGAGCCAGGCGTCTTGTCTTCTTTTGAAGAATTTAATTTTAACACCAGTGACGTTCCTGATGTCCTTCGGAAACTGGTGCAGTAAAATTGAAAAATTATATATATATAATATATATATATATATATATATATACACAGTGACGCTCATAAGTATTCGTACAGAGAAATATTTCAGTTATATTCACTCTTATCTTCTGTACAATGCAAAGGATACTTATGAAAAGTTTACTGTTCGTTTGGAAAAATTTAACAAATAAAAAAAATTAGTTTATCTCTAACATAAAATGCAAAAGTTTTCATACATTTGTTTACAAAATTATTTAATACTTTGTGTGTCCACCTCAGGCATGAATAATTAAAAAAATGATCAGTAGTTGGCTGTTTATTGATTAGAGACCGTTCGCAATTCTGAATTCTAGAATTTTCTTTGTGAATCTTCATAGGAGACGGATGACCGTACAAGCCGTTAGTAAGCAATGGGTCGGCATGGTAAAGAGTTATCAACAGAGCTTAATAGATTTGTTATTGCTGCACACGAGTCTAGAAAGTGTTATAGGAAGATAGGCGAAGAACTTCGGATTCCATTTACGACGATTGCTGCAATTAAAGAGAAATGGAAAGGCTTTGGAACATAAATGGAACAGTCAAAACTTTGTCAAGGTGTGGACCGCCCTCGCAAAATTTCAGAACGTACAGCTAGACGGATCAAAAGAATAGCTACTACGAATCGACGAGTGACTGTATGTGATATTTACCAAACATTAAAACTGTCTAAGATCGATGTGCATCCCTCTACTGTACGTCATACATTGAGAAAGAATGGTTTGCATGGAAGCGTTGCACAAGGAAAACCTCTGCTATGGAAAGCGCACAAATGAGCTCGTTTAAAGTTCTCAAAGGATCATCAAAAATGATGGATTTGCATTCCGGAAGAAAGTTCTCTCGACAGATGAGACCAAAATTGAATTATTCAGTAGGCTGACCATACGTACCGTTTTGAACGGGACAGTACCGTTTTGTATGGGTTTTTGTATGGGTTCTGTCACTGAAGAATAATTGTAAGCTCAATATGTTTATGTACTTACTTTTTCATGAATACAGAATATTACATAACCCCCGTCCCTTTTTTGCCATCCCAATGTCCCGTTTTTGTCTCAAGGAAATATGGTCAGCCTAATTATTTGGGAACAACGAGAAGTGGTGTTTTTTGCGAAAATCACATACTGCATTTGAGAAAAGAAACATCCTCCCTGCGGTTAAACATGGTGCTGATGATTTGCTTCTTTGAGGATGCTTTAGCGCTTCTGGTCCAGGAAAGCTTGTTTTCATCAATGAAATCTTGAATTTGAAGAAATATCAGGAAGTTTTAGAAGAAAACTTAACTTCTATTTATATCCTGGGCGGATTTTTTATAAAACAAAACCCTCGATGCATTTTTGAAAAGTTGGCAACCACTTTTATTAACACAATTTGAGTATGTTGAATGCACATCTGGTGTCTGCCATACTCGATTTTTATCTTTAGACGTTCAATTTTAAATTAAAAATAAGGCCCAATTTTACGTATCACTTGTTTGTTGTCTTAAATAAATCGTTGTTTTTCTCAGCCAGAAATGGGACGCTTAGTAAATGTCATAAACGTTTATAAGACGTTAATAAAACGTTTACTAAATGTCCCATTTTATAAAGGAAAAAAATATGAACAAAAAATATGACAAAACTCAAAGGGTAAAGCAACACGATGTTAAATATATTGATTTATTAAATAAATTTGCTATCATTTATTGACTTGGCATCAAATAAAATAAACTATGCAAAGACCAAAGGTGTCTGTTTACTTTTGTCAACCCTCTTTATATACAGGGTGTTCATAAAGTTACAAAAGTGAATATGGTGAAGTGTACATGCATATTCTCATAAAGTTACAAAAATGAATATGGTGAAGTGTATATGCATATTCGCAGTCATATTCACATTCACATTGGACAAATTCCAGTATCGGTTACCTCTTGAAAATCAAAAAATTAATTGTTTACGAACTTAAATACTTATAACCTTTGAAAATTTACACTACAGACGTTGAACAAGAGTATTTTTTTCATTTCATCAACATCGCATAATTAATGAAACGCTTATCAGAATGAATAACAATAACACTCACTTCCTTTATGCAAAAAGTAAGTTCAATCGCATCGATTTTGACTATAAAATTTCTGTTTTAATGGCATATTCTTATAAGAATAATTTAAGTATACAGGGTGTCCCATAAGTCCGGCATCATAGGAAAAATAATAAAAAAAGGCAAAACAAAAACTTTTATTTACAGAACGTGCTCAATATATCCACCATTGTTTTCAATACACAAATTTAGACGTGATACCCAGTCAGCAAGCACACGGTGAATGACAGGAGTAATGGTGTTACATGCCCCAATAATGCGCTGCCGCAAATGTTCAACACTCCTAATTTTCTCTGCGTATACCAGCGCTTTCAAGTGGCCCCAGAGATAAAAATCTAGCGGCGTGAGATCCGGGCTTCTAGCTGGCCATTCCACAGGCCCTCGACGTCCTATTCAATGACCAGGGAATTGTTGGTACAGGTATTCCCTTACTTGGGTGGTGTAATGTGCAGGAGCGCCGTCTTGCTGGAACCATGTTGGGAAATTTCCTTCTTCGTTCAAGACACTGGGAAATGCTTCTTCCTTGAGCATACGTAGGTAGGTGCCTCCGGTGACATGTTCATCGAAAAAGAGGGAGCCTATGATGCGATCCTTCCAAATGCCACACCATACCATCACCCGAGATGCACCTTGTTCCTTTGAAGAGGTATACCAGTGAGGGTTGTTTTGAGACCAGTAGCGGGTGTTCTGTCGATTTACCTCACCATTTCCATAAAAAACAGCCTCGTCACTGAACAGAATGGTGGACGGGAAATTGGCATCCCGAGCATATGAATTATGGTTTGTAGAAATAGAAAAAATATGAATGTCTCCTATGATGCCGGACTTATGGGACACCCTGTAGTAACGTCATATCAGATATCCAAACTGCATAGGAAACTAAAACCATTTATTTTTCTTTCTGAAGATAGTGCAAAATTTTACATAAACTGTAATGTATTCTTTTTCTGAATAAATTATTATTATTATTATTATTATTATTATTATTATTATTTTGAATGTAGAGATTGCGCCTGTGTAAATACAGGGTATCCCAGAATTAACTATCTATTTTAATGAAATCGGACAAATTTTTTAAAAACACACTTTTATTTATGTTTATCATGTTTAATATGTGTTAAAAATGAATAAATTTCTAAATTTTTTTCATAATTTTATTTTCATAATTTTTTCATTATCTGGTCCAATGAAAGACCGTCTGAAGTCATAGAATGGCAAAGAGACTCTCCAAAAGTTAACGTGTGGCTTGGAATGACCAAATCCAAAATTTATGGTGCTCCATCTTGTTGAAACACAACATTATCAAGAATGTCATCATCAAGAAGCTGTGGTTCGAGAAACTGCTGAAGCATATGAAGGTAGACGGTACCTGTTACAGTTGCTTCCGCAAAGAAGAATGGGCCATAAATTTTGGATTTGGTCATTCTAAGCCACACGTTAACTTTTGGAGAGTCTCTTTGCCATTCTATGACTTCAGACGGTCTTTCATTGGACCAGATAATGAAAAAATTATGAAAATAAAATTATGAAAAAAATTTAGAAATTTATACATTTTTAACACATATTAAACATGATAAACATAAATAAAAGTGTGTTTTTAAAAAATTTGTCCGATTTCATTGAAATAGATAGTTAATTCTGGGACACCCTGTATAGTAGCATCTCAAGAGCGCTTTCAAAAATAATAATAATAATAATAATAATAATAATAATAATAAATAAATGAAGCGTTTGTAATTAGTGAAATTTCAATATATTGTAGTGAAGTTTAATGAAGTTTGTGTATATTTATTAATGATGAAAAATATTACTGTCTGTATAGTGAAGAAAATTATACACTAACTTTCTCATGCTTTTCAGAATCGAGTATTTGTTTCTCTATTTCGGTAAAAAGTTCACCTAGAAACAAAGTTTTTAAAATACATTAAATATTACTAATTGGTATTATCTCATTTTACTTTGCAAATTTAATTCTTCCTGATGACTAATAAAATTTCAAGACCAAAACCCACTCACTATCAATTAGTAATTTTTTTGGTTTTTAGTAATTTTATGGTTCTTGGCAACCTTTTTTCTCAGAACTGTACATTATACACATTAATATATAATACCTAAATATACTTAAAAAATACTGTAACGCTAAATGAACTACCTCATAAACTCACCAGAGGAGACAAACATTTTTTTCGTAATTGGAGAAAGTGTGAAAAATCTAAAAATATGATTTTAAAGATTTAAAAATACTTTTCTTTGACAATGAAATCCCTCAAAAATGATAATTTGTCCATTTTAACCTTTATCATACTTATTACTCAGCCAATTTGTTACCTTCATTTAGAAATAATCAGTTAAAATGTAGTCTATTTGCTTTCCACTGTATCTACCTGTCTGTCTGTCTGTCTGTCTCTCTACGAGTATATTATAAATTATCTCATAAAAAATTGGTGCTACTTTCTAAAATCTTATAACTGCTCAGTAACTCCCTTACCTTAAATTTACCTCAAAGCGCTTCTGCCTCAAGGGTGCGCTGCTCCCACGAAGTCCGCTCAGCGCCTCCTGAGGCGGGGCCACGACGGGGTCGCCACCCTTGTCATCATTATTAACTGCGTTTACTGAAGGTAAATGTGACATTTAGTTTAATTAATACCCTTAACCAAAAACCAAACATTGAACGAAACTTCTATTCAAGTATCCCAAAAAATGACTACGCAAAGTTTACGCGGAAAGAAAACGGTACTAAATTTAAACTAAACATTTTGAAAAGTGATGAAAAAAAAAGTACAAATGGGAAATCAAACAAACACGAAATCTTTGAAAACAAACACACAAACAAACAAATAAAACAACTATAAACAAATAAATAACTAATTCTCCTAACAAACATGAAGGAAATAAAGTCACAAACATCAAAGAAACGAGACCAACAGAATATTTCCAACGAGAAACAAATATTCCAAAATAAACAGTCTCATTTGCAAAGATTTTTCTTTAGATTTTGTTTTTTTTACTTTTCAAGTTTGAAATTTGGATGAAATTCGGACTCATTTCCCGTCCTCTAATTACACGAGTTTCCAAGGATGGAATGACGTTAAATGAAGGAGAATAATAATTGTTATTAATTTTTTTTCTAATACTTTGGTTGTTCTTTTGGTAAATGGCGTTTTCAAGTTCCTTCACTTACAAATTTTAAACGGATTTTATTCCAAAATATAAACCTCGCAGTAGTTCCGGGTGTTGATCTTTCTTCATATGAAGATGAAGCTGGTGGCCCCGCCTCTAGTCCCGCGTGGTGGAAGAGCGAGTTGCTCTCTTGCGATTTCCATCGACCATAGCCAGGTACATCTCTCATACAGTATGTACCATCCTGAGCCAGCTTTCTAGTCTTCTTTTGAAGAATTCCACGTTAACACAGGTGATGTTCCTCATCTCTTTCGGAAGCTGGTTGAATACTTAAATGAATAGTCTTGGCCCACTGACAACCAAGCTATAAAAAGGTACGATACGCTGTGTCTATATATATATAAATTACACCAACAGGGGAAAAAATAATTCCAAGGCCTTTCATGTACTTCAACACCTGGTGTGGTGTTCAAATACACTTGAAACTTTTTCTGTATGGGTGTGTATAATGTAATAATTTTACGTGTTTAATTGCGAAATTCATCATATACATATATGGTTTTTGGCTAAAAATACAATAGTTACCCTTTTTTCTTTGATGTATTTAATCCGACGCGAATGCAACGAGATTTTTGTTTATATTGAGGTTCTGGATATAGTAGGCTAGGTGTAGCTGTAATCCCTAGATCCTGTCCCAAAGCTGGATTCTATCTGCTTTGCAGATAGATGGTGAGGGAAGCCTCTTTGCGAGTGACCCGTTGCCCACGTCGGGCTAACATCATGAAAAAGAAAAACTATAGTGTTTGTCATTTACCATTACTTATTCGGACTATAGTGGATTTAATTTTCCCAGAAGAGTTCCTTGTTCCATGCACGGTCTGTGTATCATATATATATATATATATATATATACACACAGTAAGTCCTCTATTTACGTGAGAGATGCGTTCATGGAAACCACCGGGCATATGGAAATCGTGTAAATCAAATCTCATTTTCCCATATAAGTAATGTATTATAGCGGGTAAGTGTATTCAGTTCAAGAATTTTTAGCAACAAAAGTGAAAATATATGTCTGTATACAAGAATTATAAAGAACGTAATGCTTATTATACACGTACATTAATAATAGAATATAAAATACATTATGTAATTTTGTACATAATGTACAATGAAAATGTACAATGAATAATGTAGAATGAAAATTGTAATGCGCAGCACGTTTTCGCGTGTGAGAAAATAGCGCAGTAACACAAACTGACCGACGCGCCGTACACTGACGTGGTGCTAGTGAGGCGCCGGAGAACGCCTGTACATATTTACATATACGCGAGCGCAAATAGTTCCGCCAGCCGATTGGTCGTTTGTCAAATCGCGTAAACGCGGATCACGGTCACGTATACCGAATAACGTTCCTTATTTGGATCTTTTCCTTTGTAGCACCCCGAATTTCTTCTTTTCAGTTAAATGCCCGGTTAGGTCTACTGTATCCCTTGACATCTGGTTAGGTTAAGTAGTGATATTTTCCTTAGTCGAAGTAGCTTCAGGACCGAGGAAAATATCACAACTTAACCAAACCAATCGTCAAGGGTATACAGTTGGAGGGAGAGAGCTTGTAGTTAACTTTAAATCACAATTACATCTTAACTAAACAAACACTCCTTCTCATTAATTAATTATTGGTTTTGTTTAACCTCCTTCGCAACATCTAAGGTCATATGACGGAGGGGACCTACAGCTTTACGTGGGATCCGAACCACGGGTCGCTACATAGTCTAAACGCAGCGGACGGTCTCCCATCTAACTACTATCCGACCCAATGTCGTTTAACTTCGCTGATCAATGGGAAGCGGTGTTACGACATTGGCTACGACGTAGCCGGAAGAGGTGTTACGACATTGGCTACGACGTAGCCCCCTCCTTTTCATAAATGATCGCGCCCGAGACTGACTTTTGGTTATACGCCTCCGGCCTCAGCGTATTTCAAATCATTCTCCATGTTGCCAACTAGTGTTTTATATTTCAAGTACCGTATTTCCCGGCGTATAACACGCACCCTAATTTTGAAGAGCAAAATTATTTTGAAGTGGACTCGGCCTCTTCCCCTTGGCGGCGGCTTCGGCCGTCAAAAACGAGCGGAGGAGGAGGAGAGGGGCTGTGGTGGACAGTGAGAAAATTTAGGAAAATAAAAATTTAGGAAAAAATATACCTCCTACTTCACTTCACATGTACAATTTTAACGAGTTAATTTTAACGCAGGGTGATTTTTGGAGTATTTTGGGGGGAAAAAAGTGCGTGTTATACGCCGGGAAATACGATAATTATATTTTACATATGTTCATTTCTAACTATAAATTTTCCTATTTAAAAACCAATACACGACACTATATACTCTAAGTTTAGCACTATAAGGTTACTTTAAGTAATACAAATGTTATATACGAGTATATTGTCTCAGTGGGGAAATCCAATTGTCGTACAATGTAAAGTAAAATTATTATTAATCCCTTCAGTGTTTTCTACGTATTTGTACGCGGTGGCTACCGTTAGGTTACGTTACAGTTAGAGCGAAATGAACATTTAAGGAGTTAATATGTATTTTTCTCTAAGAAATGATTGTTTATAACAATACAACATCCTTTAATCCCCTCAAATTTATGGAAATCCTCCTTATCCCTTATATCTATGCGAATGCATGTGGGGGGGATCAGAGTTCAGAGAGGGACAGAGAAGGCACTCTGCCTAAGAATTGATTAGAGGGACTCGTAGTAAAAGAATTCTCCCTCGCCTCGTCTTTCTATCGACTCGTCGTTCTATTGACTCCCTTATAATAATGATCAAGAAGTTACTCTACAATAAATTAATTATAATATAAAGAATTCATCGTCGTTCTTAGCCTTTGTGAGCTTACACCGCTCTAAAGTTGGAGTTAGAGACTTTAGTGAGAAAGAGCTTCGAACTACACAGCCTGGAAGATATGAGCATCGAAGAACCTTCTCAGACAAACATGAGGTATACATCATATATAAACTTTTTGTCGAATGGTATTTAACTGACCTAAAATATATCCATTATTTTATATATATATGTTAAACACAGAGTGACACAGACCGTGCATGGAACAAGGAACTCTTCTGGAAAATTACATCTACTATAGTTCGAATAAGTAATGATAAATTAAACGGACGTGTTATGTGCCTTGAAAAGTGGACGCTCAATGTCCCGGTTGAGGTTTAAGTTTTGTTTTTTGGCTAAAAATACAATAGTTACCCCTTTTTCTTTGATGTATTCAATCCGACGTGAATGCAACGAGTTTCTTGCGTATATTGAGGTTCTGAATGTAGTAGGCTAGGTGTAAGCTGTAAACCCTAGATCCTGTCCCAAAGCTGGATCCTATCTGCTTTGCAGATAGCTGGTGAGGGAAGCTATATTTTGGGGCCTCTTTGCGAGTAACCCGGTGCCCACGTTGGGCTTTCCATCATGAAAAAGAATAAACTATAGTACAGTATTTGACATTTATCATTACTTATTCGAACTATAGTGGATGTAATTGCTCAGAAGAGTTCCTTGTTCCATGCACGGTCTGTGTTTAACATATAAGTTTCTCAGGGTACCATTCTGAGTTTGTGTGTATATATATATATATATATATATATGTATACACATAAAATAATAAGTGTACTTTAGACAAAAATTATACATTTATAAGGTGTCCTAAAATATAAAATTTTGTTTTTTTCAAATTTACAGAGGGTCGACAAAAGTAAATAGACACATTTGGTTTTAGTTTAGGCTAGATTAGAGACTACCTCACTTAATATGAAACGCCGTTCGAGACCTCATTTGCGTAGTAAATACCTATCGCCCCCTTTTCAGTTCGATGTCACTAAGGTTAGGTTAGGTGTGTGTGTGTGTGTATTTGTGTGTGTGTGTGTGTGTGTGTATTTGTGTGTGTGTGTATGTGTACTTGTGTGTGTGTGTATTTGTGTGTGTGTGTGTGTGTGTGAGAGAGAGAGAGAGAGAGAGAGAGAGAGAGAGAGAGGATCACCTGCAGTCAAACATAGCATTTATGTTTCTCTTTTGTTTAATTGGCAAAATGCAAAGCAAAATTTACCTTTTCATTCAATCTATAATGAAAATTGACGCATGTCCAACAAATGATACAAAACAACGTTTCTTTTGTCTCTTTTGTTCATAATTTATATTAAAAAATGGAATATTCACTAAAAGTGATTGGAACTTTAATTGAAAGATAAAGTCTCTCTCTCTCTCTCTCTCATATATATATATATATATATATATATATGAAAGACTATTGAGTTTTACTATAGCCCAATTAAAATTTCAGCAATAGGTGCGACAAAAAAAACTTGGCACTGTATAGTGCCGCGTCTGTAAAAAGAAAGGGTTGTATTAGAAGGCGCAGCAGATGGTTTTAATTGGGATTCACAGAGAAAATATCATGTAAATGCCACATCGAAATCTACTTCAAACACAAAATTTAGATCGTTAAAATAAAGTTACATTCTTTTCCGATTCTCTTATTTTAAGAATATAGCTACTTTTAATGACCTGGAATGAAAGGAAAGAATATATATATATATATATAGAGAGATAGAGAGAGAGATAGAGATCTGATTCACATTGGAAAAACACTTGCTCTCACTGGTATATACAACGAATCTATCTATCTATCTATCTATGTAGCTAGCTATATGCAGTATATATATATATATATAAAGAACGACGCTTGTGTAGAAGAGCGTCCGCACAAAATGGGGAGAGAGAACGAGCAAATGAAAACTGAGGCACCTCCAAGGAATCGAACCCGGGATCATCCAATTGCCGGTCGGATATGCTAACCACTGCACCAAGGTTCCCGATCAGTCATAACTCGTAATTCTCCTACATACGAGCGGAATCGAATGCCCTGAAGGGGCACCTTCTCATGCCGTACATATATACATTTTAACTGCAAACAACACACAGGTTCGATTCCTGGGAGGTGCGTCATTTTTCATTTGCTCGTTCTCTCTCTTCATCTTGTTCGGACGCTCTTCTACACAAGCGTCGTTCTTTACATTAATTATACTGTGTGTTGTTTGCAGTTAAAATATATATATATATATATATCATTTCGTAGATTGAAAGTATGAATTAAAATTTCAGCTTTTCCAAATGGATTCAAGGGATTGACTCGCTCTTCAAACTTCAGATCAGGAAAGAAAAAGTTACTTGTTTGCCTTCAATCTTCCAAAACGTGGATAGAACAAACTGAAAAATTATCTTAATTTTATAAATGATGAATGCATTTAAATATTTGTACAAGCACGAATCGAATCCAAAATGCAAAAAATCAACAGCAAAAGTTAGGTTATTGCCTCGGGAGGTTATGTATAAGAAGTAAAGGTCGACTATATTTGTTTCATTTATAAAATCTATCTGTGTAAATACAGACGAAAATGTACAAAACAAAAAAATATTATGTTCTTCGTCATTTTTAAAAGATATTATGATGAAACTGTAAATTGTCAATATTAATATCAGCATTTTACAGATTTTACAATATATATTATACTCGTATATACATATATAATAATAATAATAATAATAATGTTGGTTATTCATAATAAATGCTGACTTAGACCTATTAACCTCGATACACTTCTCAGTTCTTCTTGTGAGTAACATCTTCACATATTTCAACCCAACAGGGAAAATCTTGGAACAGTCAGCCGTTATTCGAGTCTTCACATCCTCGAAGGACTGGGGGCGATCACTGTAAACGACGGATTTCAAATGACCTCACAAAGAGAAATCAAGTGCCATTAGATCTGGTAACCCAGGAGGCCATTCAACAGGACCTCGTCTTCTAATTCAGTGTCGTCTAATCAATGTAATGACGAAAGAAGAGCCCCCTTCGTTGATTCATTGGAAGGTTGTCAATGAAAGTGTCAATGATTGTTTGAAGCATCTGAAGGTACGTCTCGCCTGTACACGGGCTTTTCATGAAAACAGGCCCTATTAGGGTATTACTTAACACGCCTACCCATACCATAACATGTGGAGCATTTTGAACCATGACTGCATACGTTGGACTACGTCGTAGTCAGTGTCATAACACCGTTTTCCGTTGATTAGAGAAGTTAAGCGATATTGGGTTTGGAGTGTAGTTGGATGGAGCACGGTAAAGCTGTAACTCCCCTCCCCCATATGAGGCGCTCCTGACCACAACCTGCCAAGCGCCAGTGGGGCCAGAATTGAGTTATTTATACCACTATACTCCCCCACCCTTCCTCTATTCCGCGAGTGAGTCAGGGAGCAGATTGTGGACCTGTACGTATGGTCGAAATCAATGAAATATCGTTATTGGTTCAAAAGTTATGACATTTTGCAAGTTGACAAACTTTAACTGCATTTTTCTGCATTTTGGTTCGGAGCGCCTCATATGACCTTGGATGTTGTAAGGAAGGTTAACCAACCCTATCATTACATTATTCGGTGCTACTGTAGTATGCGGTCTACCTACGATTGGTTAGGTTTAATCATGATATTTTCGTTAAAACTAACGAAAATATCATGACTAAACCTAACCAATCGTCAAGGGCGATTGACAATGGGATGTAAACAAACAATTATTAAACAAGATAAGAAGCTATAATTAAAAGGCAGACCGCCGAATCGTAGGTAGACCGCATACTACAGTAGCACCCATTATTCTCCGTACGACCACAGAAATTAGATATTAGTAAAAAAAATCCAAAGGGAAGTCATTCAACCTTTAGATCAGTTCGTTGCTTCTATCATCAAATATATTTGCATTCTCTAATGTATAAGGACAACCAACTAAAAGGCGGGTGGACGGACTTGGAGTATACGAAGGAAAATATTTTCAACTAAAAATATATTTTTTATTTGCTTAAAATCATATAATATTTTAGTTATACTAGTTAAAATGTAATTTTGAAATTAAAAAAAAAACAATTTGGCTCTTTTCCAAAATCCAGACCGTTCTTTATATCTAGAAAATTACATTATTATTTATTATTATGTGGTTTTGCGTGCTGAGTTCAAAAGAGTTTTTTTTTTTTGGAGAAATGAAAAATAAAAAAGTTACAGCAATTTTTATTTATAATATTTACATATATCTCAAAGAATGGTAAAAAATAAATTTCGATCTTTGTGACGTTGACGTCACATAAATTCACATACATAGCTATCAATCATTTTGCGATTGGTTCCCCACTGACACTCGTTTCTTTGCTTGGGCACATTCCACAACGATTCAACTTTTCGGGGTCCAGTTTCGGGGTCAACAAAGTTATGACTATGATTCACAGTCAAGTGCTTAAAATTATAACCAGGTAACTCATTTAAATGTTCGTATGTTTTCCATTGGTCACTTATAATGGTCGAGCAAACTGCTATATTAGCTTTAATGTAGTCGAAAAAAGTCCCTCGATCACGGTGTGGTACTGCAGATAGATTAGGTTAAGTTAGATTCTGAAACCAAATTAAAACATTTTAGGAACTGATATTTATTATGTAGCGATATACGTAAATAATGGTAATAAAAATTGCTGTAACTTTTATATTTTTAATTTCTCCAAAAATAGAATAACTTTTTTTTTTAACTCAGCACGCAAAACCACTTAATAATAATGTAACTTTCTATCATAGTTATAAAGAACGGTGCGGATTTTGGAAAAGATCCAACAATTTATTTAGAAAAAGATATTTCAATGTAAAGGTTAATAATATCTTCATAATGAAGAAAATACCTTTGAAAGACATCATTATACTTCATTTTAAACAAATAACATCTTCTTTGACTAATTATTATTTTCATAGAAAACGTAATTCATAAAAAATTTAAGCATTTCTAATTGGATGACTGTTTCAAAATATTGCTTTCAAATAAAGATATTCACAATATAAACCGACAAAAAATATTCTGTGCATATAAGTTGTTTCAATCTATAAAAGTTATTTTTTTTAACTGAATTCTAAATATAAAGTTTTTAAATGCAGATATAAATATTTTTACCTAAAAAATATATTTAATAAAACTGTAATGTAATACAAAGTATAAGTACCTAATTTGCCTAATAAGTACCCAAATACGTTGTAACTCCGGTTGGCGTAGCAAGAACAGTTGTTGCAGGATGGATATCTCGGGAGCAGCTGCTCGAATTCGGTAAGGGTAAAAAAATCTACTTATTTATTTCCGTATGTACAGGGTGGTTAAAAAAATGTAAACAATTTTAACAGCTTATAACTTTTTTACGATTGAAGTTACGTAAATGAAAAGACTTAACAAGACGAAAAACTCAGATAGTTTTGGTATCACCTCATTTTTATATAAAAATATGCTCAAAGTGTAGTCCATACTGTTTTAAGCAATATTGAAGCCTTCTGGAAAAATTTATAATGTCATCTTGAAGAACTGTCACTAGTATAGAGCGAATTACTTCTTCAATCTCTAGGAGTTACTTGGAGTGTGTGCTACTAGGAAACCTAGGTGACCAGTTGATGTCTCCACCTTTGCTGATAAGTCTTTCCGGAAACTGCGCTGAAGATAAGCCACGCACAGTCCAGCAGTATGAACTGTCGCTGCGTCTTGCTGAAACCAAATTTGATTCCTGACATGACGTATACAACATATATGAAATATAAAAAAAACTCCAAAATTGTTCAATGTTCAGCATTTACTGTTGCAGCCTCACCGTTATCATCTTCAAAGAGATATGGTCCAATAATTTAATTCCCAGTTAGTCCGCACCATACAACAATCTTGGCAGCGTGCAAGGGCTTTTCTTCAAAGACATCCAGTTTCTGTAAACCCCAGTATCTGTAATTTTGCTTGTTAACAAGCCATTCAAATAAATGTTGCCTTCGTCACTAAAAGGAATGTTATTCAAATGCAGATCCTTCCTCTTCACCATCTCACTTATGGTTGTACAGAAGCCAGTGCGTACTTTATTTTGAAAGTTAAAAAGGTCGTGTGCTGTATAAGATAGCCAATCGTAACCTTGCACGTTTGAACATAACTTAGTAGAGGGAAACATGTGAAGGTCTTCCCGTAAAATACGGTGAACAGTCGATCGTGAAATTAACAGTTCTGCACTAACTTTCTTTCCTAACCTCTTGGGGGCTCTGTGTTACTTTTTGGTGTGTGAAATCTCTTGCCTCCTCAGTACGAGCAGCCACTCGGCGATCACTCTCTTTACGACTTTGGTTATGAACTGTTCCATTATCACTGAAATTCTTCAGAATTAAATCTATTGTCCTCCTTTTTGGAAAACTTCTGTCTGGGAACCGTCTCCGAAATTCTCGAGCCACTTGTGTTGGAAATTTTGTTTTCAAATAGTGTCATAATAAAAGTCCTTTGTGTTCATTAGTTTGCTAGTGCATTTTCACCCACCTCTAACATAATAAAAATATTTGGAGTTTTTCGATACATCGAAAGTTATTTTATGAAGATAAATAGTAAAAAAGTTATAAGTGTGTGTCTGTGTCTCTGTGTGTGTGTGTTTTTGTGTGTGTGTATGTGAGAGAGAGAGAGAGAGAGAGAGAGAGAGAGAGAGAGAGAGAGAGAGAGAGAATCTGATTCATCGATTTAGGTTCAAATTACTTTTGTTAAATATTGCACTTTTATATATATATTAGGTCATCCCATAAGTAATGCGGCATTTTTAAATTTTTTTTTTTTTCCCATTTTTATCATTATTTTACGGATAGAAATCAAACAACTCTCTGAAGTTATTTATATTTAAATAAATATTTATTTAAATATAAATAACTTCAAAGAGTTGTTTGATTTCTGTCCGTAAAATAATGATAAAAATGGAAAAAAAAAATTAAAAAATGCCGCATTACTTATGGGATGACCTAATATATATATATATATATATATATATATATATATATATATATATATATATATATATATATATATACAGTATATATATATATGGGAATGAACTCAGAATGGTCCCTTGAGTTTTTTATGATACACACAGACCGTGCATGGAACAAGGAACTCTTCTGGGATAATTAAATCCACTATAGTCCGAATAAGTAATGGTAAATGACAAATACCATAGTTTTTCTTTTTCATGATGCTAGCCCGACGTGGGCAACGGGTCACTCGCAAAGAGGTCCCATAAATATAGCTTGAAACGGACTGTTATGTGCCTTGAAAAGTGGACGCTCAATTCTGCCAGTTGAGGTTTAAGTTTTGGTTTTTGGCTAAAAATATAATAGTTACCCCTTTTTCTTTTATGTATTCAATCTGACGTGAAGGCAGCGAGTCTTTTGCTTATATTGAGGTTCTAAATGTAGCAGAGCTAGGCTGCTTTAAACCCTAGATTCATGTCCCAAAGCTGGATCCTGTCTGCTTTGCAGATAGCTGGTGAGGGAAGCTATATTTATGAGACCTCTTTGCGAGTGACCCGTTGCCCACGTCTGGCTAGCATCATGAAAAAGAAAAACTATGGTATTTGTCATTTACCATTACTTATTCGGACTATAGTGGATTTAATTATCCCAGAAGAGTTCCTTGTTCCATGCACGGTCTGTGTGTATCACACATATATATATATATATATAATACGGCACTTTTGCGAAATCGGCCTTTTTGCAAAAGGCAAAAAAGCCAGCCCTTTTGAATGCTACCCCGACTTATGAGCGCCGACAATTGAGCGCCAAGACAATTAAGCGCAAGACAATTGAGCGCAAAACAATAACCTAACCTAATCTAACCTCTCTACATTATTTTTAACATCCTTAATCAATATTGTTTTTTTAACATCCTTAATAAATACTTGTTCAAGCTTATTTTGTTTCTTTTATCCAGTTTTTATTTGCTTGCTCTCGCTCAATTGTTTTGCGCTCTTTTGTTTTTGCGCTCAATTGTCTTGGCGCTCTAGTGTCTTGGTGCTCAATTGTCTTGCGCCCAATTGTCGTGTCACGCTTTTGAATAATGGCATTAAATGCCAGGCCACTTTGCAAATAGGCCAGCATATTAGCCACTTTGCAAAATGAATGGTAATCCTACCGGCCATTTTTCGAAAAGCCAGATCTTCAGTTTAGAGATTCAATCCAGTTCGAATGGAATTATACAAACTGAAATTATTGAATGCCCGGTTAGGACAACTGTCCGCCCTTGACGATTGGTTTGGTTAAGCCGTGATACTTTCGTTAAACAACGAAAATATCACGATTTAACCTAAACAATCGTCAAGGGCGGACAATTGACCTAACCGGGCATTCAATTAACCTTATCGGACATTGTAGTAATGCCTAGTTAAGAATATTAATTTTTGTTTAATTAAGATAATGTTTAATGTAAATCATTTACTAATAATTATGAAATTACGAAAAAGTATGTTTTAGATTTAAATTGTTTAAAATGGGTAGAGTTGGCAGTCCTGAACAGAGGCCCACAGAGCAGACTACCCCACAAGGGAGTCAGTCTTTCAGGGCGCGTTAAGCGTGAGGTTGGCGTCATGTAACGTAAAATTTAATTAATTGTTTTGTGCCCCTCTCCGACGTAAATTATTATAATAGAAATTCCGTACTCGCATCCCCCTAAATTACTTAAACCATTTTCGGAAGTAAATAAAAGAGTTAAAAAGTGTTAAAAGAGTGTTAATAAACCCCCCTTTGTTTTGTAACGGCTTTCATAGTCTCGGCGTGGCTACCATGAATATAATTGTAAAGTAGTGTTGAAATGAGTAGAGAAAGCAGTGATAAATGAAATAAAGAGCCGATAGAGTAGTAAATAATGAAGGAAAAAATAATAAAGCGTGATCACTATATTTGGTGGCAGTTAACCTTATTAAATTGTTATCAATTTAATAATACGAACCCATGCATTCCGTTAGGCCTATGCATTATTTTTTTTCGTTTCTGATAAATAGGAATTCAAAATTTGTGCGTGTGTTCTTTCGACTAATCACGATCGTTTTCACGTTTTCCGTATAAAGAAAATTAGTAGATATTCTGTTTCGCTACCCGTTTTAGAGTAATTATCAAATTAAACAAAAATTCAATGTAATTTCAAAATGGCGCCCATTGTTTTCCAAATTATTCTGAGTCACGTCGCTTCAAAAATTTTTGCGCGTCAAAATTTGTTGTTTGAGATCGAGTCTAGACTCAAAACTTATTTTAGTCGTTACAGGGTCGGTAGAAAAACTTGTCCGACTCAATATTGCGAGTCATTATTACGTTAAATTTCGTTCATTAGGTCGGAGAGGACATAGTTTTGAAAATTTATCGTGCTGCCTGAGGACTCAATTTTTCTTTTTTTTCGTCTCTTCCACTGTTATGCCTGTTTCAGCTTACCTTTTAAGAATAATGATTAATAAATAAATTTTACTGGATTTGTACGTAAGTCAAGTATGTTAGTTTAAATACAGTATGATACACATTTTATATGGTCCTTTCAAAATGTTTCAGCGAAAATTTGTACCGCATTTCTAGGTATATATACATATATAGTATTGTAAAACATTTCATGAACATGTAAAATTTTCTGGGTTTCATTAGCAGATTTTTGATATTTCGATTGGTTGTACATAAATTATAATGATAGGCTTATTTTAAATAATTGTTTATGTAAGTTTACGGGCTTTTTGCTTTGCTTCGCTTCGCGCTAAAATAGGATTACGTTACATTTTAAGGGACAGTCGAAAAATAATCTTAAACATATTAATTTGTCAGATTATAGGATGGTGTTAGACTTTAAAATAAGCTAAATGAGTTTAACTGAAATAGAGAAATTGTGAAATTTTCTATAAATTTTTTTGATTTTTTTTATATACTTAATTATACACTTACATATTAACTTATACATATATTAGTTATATATATATATTATATATATTTATATAGTCAAAATTTGGTAGGTAGGCTGATTTATCTATTTTTTTTCTGTTCCTTTCGTTCAATTTCACGACAATTCCGACATATTTTGTAAAATGGCTATTGTATTGTACTAAAGAAAGATTTCTTGTAGGCCTATCGTTAAATATTGTTCGGAGATTAACCGTTACTACGGTATCTGTCTATTGAGTATTAAATTTTTAGTTATTTAACAAAATTTTAATTGGTTTAACATAAATAATCATAGGATTTTTCTTTAATAAGCACAAATGTTATGCATTAAATTCTAAATTGTGCTTTCCACGCGTAACATTGAATTTATTAATTATAGGTCTAAAAGTGCGCAGTAAATTTTATTTTTATTTTGGCCTATGTGAGTTACGGTATACATATTTTACTAAATCTCGATATTATAATTTTTTTTTGAATTACAGAAATTGGTGTAGAAAATTCTTTTCATATATAGTTTCTTTACGTTTTATAAATGCATTCAATTTTATTTTTATAGGTAGGCCGATTTTTTTTTCTTTCTTCCAGTTCAATGACAATGGTAAAATTTTTATTTGGGATTTAGATTGTATTCTAAAAAGGATGTTTTGATTTGATATTTTAATTTGGGTATTAGAAATGAAAAATGTCCTTTTTTTTTAGTTCGAGCGTTTGCATAGAAAAAATTACAAAATTGTCAGGATATAATGCAGTTTCATTCGGTTAGGGATATTTGTATAGAGGTTCGCTTACAAACAAAGCGACCGCTCTTAATTATGCAATGTTTTGTTTTGTTTACAGTAGGTTGTGTGTATTTTTGAGTGCATATTATCTATTCTTTTTAGTATAACGATGCAACTTTGTAGTTTCACTTGGAAACGATAAATTACTGAGATTTTTGTGATTTGCAAACCATACTGGGGTTTCTGTTGAAGGAGAGAGTTGTATCTCAGATGTAATTTGCGAATTGCGAGTTCAATTCATATGAAATTTAGAGTTTCAAGTTGGAATTACTGTATTAAAATAATTTTGGTAGTAATTTTAATTTTTTTTAAATTTTAATAACTGTTTTGGAAAATTATTATTGTTTAAACCTTCAGTCGGGGTTAACTAATGCATTTGAAACATTGGCTCAAGTGTACACTCGGAAATGGAGCCTTCTAGATAGCCAGTAACGTTTTTGTGGCGTCTTTGTGTGCTCCTCCTCAAAGGGCAAGAGGGTTCATGATTGTCAGAGAATGGATGACATGAAGTTTCTGGGGTTCATTTTTGTCTTTTGTATTTAAAAGTATTGATGTGATTTCTGACGATAGTTTGAACAATAATAGTTCTTAAATTATACTAACAGTTACTATGTATGGGCGTTTTTATATTTATACTGTACAATTTTGTTTAACGTTTTATGACTTTTTTATCTTCTCCGCTGTAACTGCCATAAGTGACCTTATTGGTAGCTAGATTGATTAAATTTTTGCGAAATTTTGAGATGTGTAATTTTTTTTCCGTGAATTTGGCCAGAGCAAATGTGTAGTTAGTATTTCGAAGTGAACTGTCGAGAAAATTCGATAAATTAAATATGAAATGATAAGCAGTACAGAAACACGTTTCGAATAAACTTTTTTTTCAAAATTTCAAAGGCTCGGTTTGGAGGCAACCAAGTTGAATCCGAGTTCCATCCAGTGAGTTTAGTCGACCGGATAGGTGATCGATCACCAGTGATGAGAGAGAAGAGAAACCAACTGCGCAGGGACTTGGCGCAGGGTGGTTTCGGAAGAGAAGAGATAGAAGAGAGGAACCGAATGCGCAGGGACTTGGCGCAGGACAGTTTCGGAAGAGAAGAGAAATTTACGTGTGCAGGGTCTTGGCACACGAAAGTTTCGATCGAAGATGGTCTACTGGTATTTTTCGGGCAGTAGCTGGTCACGCTGCTCGAATGCTTCGCTAAATATGTGTTGTAGCACGCGGTAGACAAGCCACGTGAGCTTGAACGGGTGTTTACGACTGTACTGTCCATACAGACATACAGTAGGTTCGTTGGGAAACGGCCTACGGCGGAGTGATCGTTTGATTGTTGCCAGTAGAAGAGTCTTTCAGCTGGACGTAGGAAGAGCAGCGTTCACCGACAAAAGTGGAGATGAGACAAGGCGAGTTTCTTCATCGACTTCTAGAATTGCAAATTCGTCCAATTCCGGCGCGTGGTCCCGCTTTCAGATATCTCCCCCCCTGATCCTTTTAGAATTGGACGTCTCTTGTTTTTTTTTTTCGCCATTTGGAGAGAGAGCGGAACCATATAGCGTGCTGCCCTGTTGCATGTTGATTGATGCAATCCCTTGCATTCTAGCGAAGTGAGCAGGAGAGCTGCGATTGAAAATTATCTAAACAACGTCCAGCAAATTAATGTACTGATTATTATGTAATGAAATTATACGTGAAAGGGTGCGATTATTGCCCATAGTTGTTGTGTTTTTCTGAAATAGTATGTGCGCTCTTGGTCAGTATTTTATGTAAACTTTTTCTTATTTTTTTTCTATGTCGCCCTGATGGTAACTGTATAACTATACAAATAACTGTTTCAAATGTAAAGCGATCGTTGATGAGGAATCGCGGGAATAGATTGTGAACTTGAGATTTGTGTAGCCACTGTAAGAAAATTTTCCGTTATTTTTTTTTTGGCATGTATAGATTAGTTACAGGGTGTAATTTAATTATTAGTGTGAAATGTTATTTTATGCAAATGTGAAAATTATAAAGTTTTCGGTTTTTATAATATGATACAAAATATATGTGTGGAATTTGTCATTCTAATTATTTCTTGTCTATCTCAACTCTAAATTTAGTTACAGGGTGTAATTTAATTATTAGTGTGAAATGTTATTTTATGCAAATGTGAAAATTATAAAGTTTTCGGTTTTTATAATATGATACAAAATATATGTGTGGAATTTGTCATTCTAATTATTTCTTGTCTATCTCAACTCTGAATTTGTTAAAAAAAAAAAAAAAAAAAAATTGCAAAATATATAAATTTGTTGAATAAATTTATTAAATTTGTTAAACGATATTAATAAGTTTTACTAATGAAAAACTTATTTTCAAGGGGGTGATGCGAGTGTAGTAATGCCTAGTTAAGAATATTAATTTTTGTTTAATTAAGATAATGTTTAATGTAAATCATTTACTAATAATTATGAAATTACAAAAAAGTATGGTTCTTAGATTTAAATTGTTAAAATGGGTAGAGTTGGCCAGTCCTGAACAGAGGCCACAGAGCAGACTACCCCCACAAGGAGTCAGTCTTTCAGGCGCGCGTTAAGCGTGAGGTTGGCGTCATGTAACGTAAAATTTAATTATTGTTTTGTGCCCCTCTCCGACGTAAATTATTATAATAGAAATTCCGTACTCGCATCCCCCTAAATTACTTAAACCATTTTCGGAAGTAAATAAAAGAGTTAAAAGTGTTAAAAGAGTGTTAATAAACCCCCCTTTGTTTTGTAACGGCTTTTCATAGTCTCGGCGTGGCTACCATGAATATAATTGTAAAGTAGGTTGAAATGAGTAGAGAAAGCGAGTGATAAATGAAATAAAGAGCGATAGAGTAGTAAATAATGAAGGGAAAAAAATAATAAAGCGTGATCACTATATTTGGTGGCAGTTAACCTTATTAAATTGTTATCAATTTAATAATACGAACCCATGCATTCCGTTAGGCCTATGCATTATTTTTTTTCATTTCTGATAAATAGGAATTCAAAATTTATGCGTGTGTTCTTTCGACTAATCACGATCGTTTTCACGTTTTCCGTATAAAGAAAATTAGTAGATATTCTGTTTCGCTACCCGTTTTAGAGTAATTATCAAATTAAACAAAAATTCAATGTAATTTCAAAATGGCGCCCATTGTTTTCCAAATTATTCTGAGTCACGTCGCTTCAAAAATTTTTGCGCGTTAAAATTTGTTGTTTGAGATCGAGTCTAGACTCAAAACTTATTTTAGTCGTTACAGGGTCGGTAGAAAAACTTGTCCGACTCAATATTGCGAGTCATTATTACGTTAAATTTCGTTCATTAGGTCGGAGAGGACATAGTTTTGAAAATTTATCGTGCTGCCTGAGGACTAATTTTTCTTTTTTTCGTCTCTTCCACTGTTATGCCTGTTTCAGCTTACCTTTTAAGAATAATGATTAATAAATAAATTTTACTGGATTTGTACGTAAGTCAAGTATGTTAGTTTAAATACAGTATGATACACATTTTATATGGTCTTTTCAAAATGTTTCAGCGAAAATTTGTACCGCATTTCTAGGTATTATACATATATAGTATTGTAAACATTTCATGAACATGTAAAATTTTCTGGGTTTCATTAGCAGATTTTTGATATTTCGATTGGTTGTACATAAAATTATAATGATAGGCTTATTTTAAATAATTGTTATGTAAGTTTACGGGCTTTTTGCTTTGCTTCGCTTCGCGCTAAAATAGGATTACGTTACATTTTAAGGGACAGTCGAAAAATAATCTTAAACATATTAATTTGTCAGATTATAGGATGGTGTTAGACTTTAAAATAAGCTAAATGAGTTTAACTGAAATAGAGAAATTGTGAAATTTTCTATAAATTTTTTTGATTTTTTATATACTTAATTATACACTTACATATTAACTTATACTATATTAGTTATAATATATATAATTATATATATTTATATAGTCAAAATTTGGTAGGTAGGCTGATTTATCTATTTTTTCTGTTCCTTTCGTTCAATTTCACGACAATTCCGACATATTTTGTAAAATGGCTATTGTATTGTACTAAAGAAGATTTCTTGTAGCCTATCGTTAAATATTGTTCGGAGATAACCGTTACTACGGTATCTGTCTATTGAGTATTAAATTTTTAGTTATTTAACAAAATTTTAATTGGTTTAACATAAATAATCATAGGATTTTTCTTTAATAAGCACAAATGTTATGCATTAAATTCTAATTGTGCTTTCCACGCGTAACATTGAATTTATTAATTATAGGTCTAAAGTGCGCAGTAAATTTTATTTTTATTTTGGGGACCTATGTGAGTTAAGGTATACATATTTTACTAAATCTCGATATATTTTTTTTTGAATTACAGAAATTGGTGTAGAAAATTCTTTTCATATATAGTTTCTTTACGTTTATATAATGCATTCAATTTTATTTTTATAGGTAGGCGATTTTTTTTTCTTTCTTCCAGTTCAATGACAATGGTAAAATTTTTATTGGGATTTAGATTGTATTCTAAAAACGAGTTTTGATTTGATATTTTAATTTGGGTATTAGAAATGAAAAATGTCCTTTTTTTTAGTTCGAGCGTTGCATAGAAAAAATTACAAAATTGTCAGGATATAATGCAGTTTTATTCGGTTAGGGATATTTGTATAGAGGTTCGCTTACAAACAAAGCGACCGCTCTTATTATGCAATGTTTTGTTTTCGTTTACAGTAGGTTGTGTGTATTTTTGAGTGCATATTATCTATTCTTCTTTAGTATAACGATGCAACTTTGTAGTTTCACTTGGAAACGATAAATTACTGAGATTTTTTGTGATTTGCAAACCATACTGGGGGTTTCTGTTGAAGGAGAGAGTTGTATCTCAGATGTAATTTGCGAATTGCGAGTTCAATTCATATGAAATTTAGAGTTTCAAGTTGGAATTACTGTATTAAAATAATTTTCGGTAGTAATTTTTAATTTTTTTTAAAAATTTTAATAACTGTTTTGGAAATTATTATTGTTTAAACCTTCAGTCGGGGTTAACTAATGCATTTGAAACATTGGCTCAAGTGTACACTCGGAAATGGAGCCTTCTAGATAGCCAGTAACGTTTTGTGGCGTCTTTGTGTGCTCCTCCTCAAAGCAAGAGGGTTCATGATTGTCAGAGATGGATGACATGAAGTTTCTGGGGTTCATTTTTGTCTTTTGTATTTAAAAGTATTGATGTATTTCTGACGATAGTTTGAACAATAATAGTTCTTAAATTATACTAAGAGTTACTATGTATGGGCGTTTTTATATTTATACTGTACAATATTGTTTAACGTTTTATGACTTTTTTATCTTCTCCGCTGTAACTGCCATAAGTGACCTTATTGGTAGCTAGATGTGATTAAATTTTTGCGAAATTTTGAGATGTGTAATTTTTTTCCCGTGAATTTGGCCAGAGCAAATGTGTAGTTAGTATTTCGAAGTGAACTGTCGAGAAAATTCGATAAATTAAATATGAAATGATAAGCAGTACAAACACGTTTCGAATAAACTTTTTTTTCAAAATTTCAAAGGCTCGGTTTGGAGGCAACCAAGTTGAATCCGAGTTCCATCCAGTGAGTTTAGTCGACCGGATAGGTGATCGATCACCAGTGATGAGAGAGAAGAGAAACCAACTGCGCAGGGACTTGGCGCAGGGTGGTTTCGGAAGAGAAGAGATAGAAGAGAGGAACGAATGCGCAGGGACTTGGCGCAGGACAGTTTCGGAAGAGAAGAGAAATTTACGTGTGCAGGGTCTTGGCACACGAAAGTTTCGATCGAAGATGGTCTACTGGTATTTTTCGGGCAGTAGCTGGTCACGCTGCTCGAATGCTTCGCTAAATATGTTTGTAGCACGCGGTAGACAAGCCACGTGAGCTTGAACGGGTGCCTACGACTGTACTGTCCATACAGACATACAGTAGGTTCGTGGGAAACGGCCTACGGCGGAGTGATCGTTTGATTGTTGCCAGTAGAAGAGTCTTTCAGCTGGACGTAGGAAGAGCAGCGTTCACCGACAAAAGTGGAGATGAGACAAGGCGAGTTTCTTCATCGACTTCTAGAATTGCAAATTTCGTCCAATTCCGGCGCGTGGTCCCGCTTTCAGATATCTCCCCCCCTGATCCTTTTAGAATTGGACGTCTCTTGTTTTTTTTTTCGCCATTTGGAGAGAGAGCGGAACCATATAGCGTGCTGCCCTGTTGCATGTTGATTGATGCAATCCCTTGCATTCTAGCGAAGTGAGCAGGAGAGCTGCGATTGAAAATTATCTAAACAACGTCCAGCAAATTAATGTACTGATTATTATGTAATGAAATTATACGTGAAAGGGTGCGATTATTGCCCATAGTTGTTGTGTTTTTCTGAAATAGTATGTGCGCTCTTGGTCAGTATTTTATGTAAACTTTTTCTTATTTTTTTCTATGTCGCCCTGATGGTAACTGTATAACTATACAAATAACTGTTTCAAATGTAAAGCGATCGTTGATGAGGAATCGCGGGAATAGATTGTGAACTTGAGATTTGTGTAGCCACTGTAAGAAAATTTTCCGTTATTTTTTTTTGGCATGTATAGATTAGTTACAGGGTGATTTAATTATTAGTGTGAAATGTTATTTTATGCAAATGTGAAAATTATAAAGTTTTCGGTTTTTATAATATGATACAAAATATGTGTGGAATTTGTCATTCTAATTATTTCTTGTCTATCTCAACTCTGAATTTGTTAAAGAAAAAAAAAAAAAAAAAAATTGCAAAATATATAAATTGTTGAATAAATTTATTAATTTGTAAACGATATTAATAAGTTTTACTAATGAAAAACTTATTTTCAAGGGGTGATGCGAGTGTAGTATGCTAGTTAAGAATATTAATTTTTGTTTAATTAAGATAATGTTTAATGTAAATCATTTACTAATAATTATGAAATTACCAAAAAAGTATGGTTCTTAGATTTAAATTGTTTAAAATGGGTAGAGTTGGCAGTCTGAACAGAGGCCCACAGAGCAGACTACCCCCACAAGGGAGTCAGTCTTTCAGGCGGCGCGTTAAGCTTGAGGTTGGCGTCATGTAACGTAAAATTTAATTAATTGTTTTGTGCCCCTCTCCGACGTAAATTATTATAATAGAAATTCCGTACTCGCATCCCCCTAAATTACTTAAACCATTTTCGGAAGTAAATAAAAGAGTTAAAAAGTGTTAAAAGAGTGTTAATAAACCCCCCTTTGTTTTGTAACGGCTTTTCATAGTCTCGGCGTGGCTACCATGAATATAATTGTAAAGTAGTGTTGAAATGAGTAGAGAAAGCGAGTGATAAATGAAATAAAGAGCCGATAGAGTAGTAAATAATGAAGGGAAAAAAAATAATAAAGCGTGATCACTATCTTTGGTGGCAGTTAACCTTATTAAATTGTTATCAATTTAATAATACGAACCCATGCATTCCGTTAGGCCTATGCATTATTTTTTTTCATTTCTGATAAATAGGAATTCAAAATTTATGCGTGTGTTCTTTCGACTAATCACGATCGTTTTCACGTTTTCCGTATAAAGAAAATTAGTAGATATTCTGTTTCGCTACCCGTTTTAGAGTAATTATCAAATTAAACAAAAATTCAATGTAATTTCAAAATGGCGCCCATTGTTTTCCAAATTATTCTGAGTCACGTCGCTTCAAAAATTTTTGCGCGTTAAAATTTGTGTTGTTTGAGATCGAGTCTAGACTCAAAACTTATTTTAGTCGTTACAGGGTCGGTAGAAAAACTTGCCGACTCAATATTGCGAGTCATTATTACGTTAAATTTCGTTCATTAGGTCGGAGAGGACATAGTTTTGAAAATTTATCGTGCCTGAGGACTGAGGACTCAATTTTTCTTTTTTTTCGTCTCTTCCACTGTTATGCCTGTTTCAGCTTACCTTTTAAGAATAATGATTAATAAATAAATTTTACTGGATTTGTACGTAAGTCAAGTATGTTAGTTTAAATACAGTATGATACACATTTTATATGGTCTTTCAAAATGTTTCAGCGAAAATTTGTACCGCATTTCTAGGTATATATACATATATAGTATTGTAAAACATTTCATGAACATGAAAATTTTCTGGGTTTCATTAGCAGATTTTTGATATTTCGATTGGTTGTACATATTATAATGATAGGCTTATTTTATTGTTTATGTATAGTTTACGGGCTTTTTGCTTTGCTTCGCTTCGCGCTAAATAGGATTAGTTACATTTTAAGGGACAGTCGAAAAATAATCTTAAACATATTAATTTGTCAGATTATAGGATGGTGTTAGACTTTCAAAATAAGCTAAATTCGTTTAACTGAAATAGAGAAATTGTGAAATTTTCTATAAATTTTTTTGGATTTTTTTATATACATTAATTATACACTTACATATTAACTTATACATATATTAGTTATATATATAATTATATATTTATATACTCAAAATTTGGTAGGTAGGCTGATTATCTATTTTTTTTCTGTTCCTTTCGTTCATTTCACGACAATTCCGACATATTTTGTAAAATGGCTATTGTATTGTACTAAAGAAAGATTTCTTGTAGGCCTATCGTTAAATATTGTTCGGAGATTAACCGTTACTACGGTATATGTCTATTGAGTAGTAAATTTTAGTTATTTAACAAAATTTTAATTGGTTTAACATAAATAATCATAGGATTTTTCTTTAATAAGCACAAATGTTATGCATTAAATTCTAAATTGTGCTTTCCACGCGTAACATTGAATTTATTAATTATAGGTCTAAAAGTGCGCAGTAAATTTTATTTTTATTTTGGGGACCTATGTGAGTTAAGGTTACATATTTTACTAAATCTCGATATTATAATTTTTTTTGAATTACAGAAATTGGTGTAGAAAATTCTTTTCATATATAGTTTCTTTACGTTTTATAAATCATTCAATTTTATTTTTATAGGTAGGCCGATTTTTTTTTCTTTCTTCCAGTTCAATGACAATGGTAAAATTTTTATTTGGATTTAGATTGTATTCTAAAAAGGATGTTTTGATTTGATATTTTAATTTGGGTATTAGAAATGAAAAATGTCCTTTTTTTTTAGTTCGAGCGTTTGCATAGAAAAAATTACAAAATTTGTCAGGATATAATGCAGTTTCATTCGGTTAGGGATATTTGTATAGAGGTTCGCTTACAAACAAAGCGACCGCTCTCAATTATGCAATGTTTTGTTTGTTTACAGTAGGTTGCGTGTATTTTTGAGTGCATATTATCTATTCTTATTTAGTATAACTATGCAAATTTGTAGTTTCACTTGGAAACGATAAATTACTGGGATTTTTGTGATTTGCAAACCATACTGGGGTTTCTGTTGAAGGAGAGAGTTGTATCTCAGATGTAATTTGCGAATTGCGAGTTCAATTCATATGAAATTTAGAGTTTCAAGTTGGAATTACTGTATTAAAATAATTTTGGTAGTAATTTTAATTTTTTTATTTTAATAACTGTTTTGGAAAATTATTATTGTTTAAACCTTCAGTCGGGGTTAACTAATGCATTTGAAACATTGGCTCAAGTGTACACTCGGAAATGGAGCCTTCTAGATAGCCAGTAACGTTTTTGTGGCGTCTTTGTGTGCTCCTCCTCAAAGGGCAAGAGGGTTCATGATTGTCAGAGAATGGATGACATGAAGTTTCTGGGGTTCATTTTTGTCTTTTGTATTTAAAAGTATTGATGTGATTTCTGACGATAGTTTGAACAATAATAGTTCTTAAATTATACTAACAGTTACTATGTATGGGCGCTTTTATATTTATACTGTACAATTTTGTTTACGTTTTATGACTTTTTTATCTTCTCCGCTGTAACTGCCATAAGTGACCTTATTGGTAGCTAGATTTGATTAAATTTTTGCGAAATTTTGAGATGTGTAATTTTTTTTTCCGTGAATTTGGCCAGAGCAAATGTGTAGTTAGTATTTCGAAGTGAACTGTCGAGAAAATTCGATAAATTAAATATGAAATGATAAGCAGTACAGAAACACGTTTCGAATAAACTTTTTTTTCAAAATTTCAAAGGCTCGGTTTGGAGGCAACCAAGTTGAATCCGAGTTCCATCCAGTGAGTTTAGTCGACCGGATAGGTGATCGATCACCAGTGATGAGAGAGAAGAGAAACCAACTGCGCAGGGACTTGGCGGGTGGTTTCGGAAGAGAAGAGATAGAAGAGAGGAACCGAATGCGCAGGGACTTGGCGCAGGACAGTTTCGGAAGAGAAGAGAAATTTACGTGTGCAGGGTCTTGGCACACGAAAGTTTCGATCGAAGATGGTCTACTGGTATTTTTCGGGCAGTAGCTGGTCACGCTGCTCGAATGCTTCGCTAAATATGTGTTGTAGCACGCGGTAGCAAGCCACGTGAGCTTGAACGGGTGTTACGACTGTACTGTCCATACAGACATACAGTAGGTTCGTTGGGAAACGGCCTACGGCGGAGTGATCGTTTGATTGTTGCCAGTAGAAGAGTCTTTCAGCTGGACGTAGGAAGAGCAGCGTTCACCGACAAAAGTGGAGATGAGACAAGGCGAGTTTCTTCATCGACTTCTAGAATTGCAAATTCCGTCCAATTCCAGCGCGTGGTCCCGCTTTCAGTATATCTCCCCCCCTGATCCTTTTAGAATTGGACGTCTCTTGTTTTTTTTTTTCGCCATTGGAGAGAGAGCGGAACCATTATAGCGTGCTGCCCTGTTGCATGTTGATTGATGCAATCCCTTGCATTCTAGCGAAGTGAGCAGGAGAGCTGCGATTGAAAATTGTATCTAAAAACGTCCAGCAAATTAATGTACTGATTATTATGTAATGAAATTATAGTGAAAGGGTGCGATTATTGCCCATATTGTTGTGTTTTTCGTGAAATAGTATGTGCGCTCTTGGTCAGTATTTTATGTAAACTTTTTCTTATTTTTTTCTATGTCGCCCTGATAGTAACTGTATAACTATACAAATAACTGTTTCAAATGTAAAGCGATCGTTGATGAGGAATCGCGGGAATAGATTGTGAACTTGAGATTTGTGTAGCCACTGTAAGAAAATTTTCCGTTATTTTTTTTTGGCATGTATAGATTAGTTACAGGTTGTAATTTAATTATTAGTGTGAAATGTTATTTTATGCAAATGTGAAAATTATAAAGTTTCGGTTTTTAATATGATACAAAATATATGTGTGGAATTTGTCATTCTAATTATTTCTTGTCTATCAACTTTGAATTGTTAAAGAAAAAAAAAAAAAAAAATTGCAAAATATATAAATTTGTTGAATAAATTTATTAAATTGTTAAACGATATTAATAAGTTTTACTAATGAAAAACTTATTTTCAAGGGGGTGATGCGAGTGTAGTAATGCCTAGTTAAGAATATTAATTTTTGTTTAATTAAGATAATGTTTAATGTAAATCATTTACTAATAATTATGAAATTACGAAAAAGTATGTTTTAGATTTAAATTGTTTAAAATGGGTAGAGTTGGCAGTCCTGAACAGAGGCCCACAGAGCAGACTACCCCACAAGGGAGTCAGTTTCAGGCGGCGCGTTAAGCGTGAGGTTGGCGTCATGTAACGTAAAATTTAATTAATTGTTTTGTGCCCCTCTCCGACGTAAATTATTATAATAGAAATTCCGTACTCGCATCCCCCTAAATTACTTAAACCATTTTCGGAAGTAAATAAAAGAGTTAAAAAGTGTTAAAAGAGTGTTAATAAACCCCCCTTTGTTTTGTAACGGCTTTCATAGTCTCGGCGTGGCTACCATGAATATAATTGTAAAGTAGTGGAAATGAGTAAAGAGAGTGTAAAGATAAATGAAATAGAGATAGAAAGTAGAGTAAATAATGAAGAGAAAGTAAAATAATAAAAGGCGATCACTATAGACATTCATTTCACCTAACCTGGCATTCAGTTAACCTTACCGGACATTCATTTCACCTAACCGGGCATTCAATGTCCAGTTACCAAAAAGGCCGTAACATATATATATATATATATATATATAATATAATATATATATATATACAGTGTATGTATAATATATATATATATATATATATGGATGTGGTGTGTGTGTGCGCGCGCAAAATCCAACGTTTTTGCCAGACAAACTTAAAAAGATTTATTTCTCAACGTAAAAACTGCGAGGATCATATTTTTAACATTTTGTCAATGATATTGACACTCAACATTTAACTTTTAATTGCTTGACTCGGTGTCACTATCTAAATCTATTGAATATTTCAAACATTTGAACGACGACCAACAAAAAAACAAACGGGAATTTTTAAAGCACGTAATATTTCAGTCTCCCGTTTCACCAATTTCAAATTTGAATTGTTAAATCAAATAAAAACTCAATGAAGAGTTTTGTTTTACCAGTTGCAATTTGTATTTGTAGTGAAATACTGAGTCACTCTGCAGCAGCTAATGAGGCGGAATATGTACCTGTCTGATAACACAGTTGGTCGTAGAATTTGTGATATAAACAAAAGCATAAAATATCAGAACAATGAACGGAGTCAAATTTGCACCGTTATTGCGGTTGGATGAATCCTCCGACATTACAGAATGTGAAATGTTGTTGATCAACGTTAGATACCATACTTCATTGGGGAGATACAGGAAGAGTGGTGTCTTTTTGATACGGAATTAAATACAACAACAAATGGAAGGGAGTCTTGAATGGGTTCAAATCTTGAAGTCTTGATTGGATTCTTTGAAAAAAATTAAATACAGCGAGAGAATTGTATTAGAATTACGATAGATCCTGCTGCTTTAGTGACAGGAAAGCCCGTTGGACTGGTAGAACCGGCAAAAGTAGTACCCTCACAGTCATTTTGGACGTACTACTTCATTCTCGTGTTAAAAATAAAAAAAAATGTCACTTGATTTAAAAAAATGTATTAAAAGAGGCTGGAAACCGTTTGTTGAAGAAAGTACTTTAAATACACATCATTTTGAAGTTATACGTTCAGAGATGGCGTATGTGCATGTGCGCAGAACCCTTCTTCTTCACACTGAGGTCCGGTGGTCGTCGCGAGGCAAAATAGTGTACCAGTTACTTGATTTGCGACATGAAATACTGCGATTTCTCTGAGAAAAGAATTCTCCCCTTGCTTCAGAATTTAAAAATTCATTGTAGGTATTAAAACCAATATATTTAGGCGAGATTTTCACACTTATTAATGAACTAAATCTGTCAATGAGAGGAAAAGGTTTTACAAATCAATGTAAGAACCAACCAATGTATTCAAGATGTCATTTTACTTATTTATATTTTGTAGGATTTATTAAATCTTAAGTTCCTATATTTTATTTAAGATTTTTTGAAGAGTTTGCTCATAGTAGATTGTTAGTAAAGTTGGAGCTATTGAAGACTAGGGACCCCAGCCTTCTTTAGTTAGGCTTATAAGGCTAACTAACGAAAATATCACGACCTAACCTAACCAATCGTTAGGTTAACTGTACGCCCTTGACGATTGGTTAGGTTAGGTCATGATATTTTTGTTAGTTAGCCTTATAAAGCTAACTAAAGAAAGCTGGGGTCTCTATTCTTCAATAGCTCCGTAAAGTTCAAGTGAATGTCTGAAATATTTATTCAAATTTCGTGAAATCATTTCTCTGTGCGCGTACGTTCTTAGCTACCTTACGAAACCGCGACAATCTTTAGACTACACACAGATATCGTGGAAAAAAAGAGCATATAATGAAGGTTCCGCTGGGTTACGTTAAGTTTGATTAGGTGAAGTTAAGCTAATTAGGTTATTTAAATTAGGTTAAATATCGCCATTCACAAGTGAAACTGAAAATATCGCGGTTTTGTAAAGTATCCAGGCGTTCTTCAACTTTCCTGTGTTAAATTAATTTACGGTTAATTGAATGCCTGGTTAAGTCAAATGTACGCTCTTGACAATTAGTTAGTTAAGTTGTGATATTTTTGTTAAAACTAACAAAAATATCACAACTTAACCTCACCAATCATCAAGAGCGTACAATTGACCTAACCAGGCATTCAATTAACCGTAAATTAATTAAACGTGGGAATATGATAATAAAAACCCACTCTAATAGAGGGAGTTTATTTCCACAACAGTTTCGATGCCCAGTGGGCATCGAAACTGTTGTGGAAATAAACTCTGTCTATTAGAGTGGGTTTTTATTATCATATTTTGACACGTAGAAAAGTGAAGTTTTTTGCATTTATTAACGTGGGAAAGTGGAAAAACACCAGTATGAAACATCTGTGTGTGTGTGTGTGTGTGTGTGTGTGTGTGTGTGTCTACCGCTCAATCAGTTTAACGTCAGATGTCGGCAAACTGTTGGAATCCATTATTACAGAACGTATCGTGTATTACCTTAAATGAAATAATTTAATTTTTGATTCTCAACAACATGGATTCAGGCGGTATAGATCTTGTCTAACAAACCCGTTAGAATTTTTTCATAATATCTATACTTTATACGACGCAACTAGAGCAATAGATATAGTGTATCTCGACTTTCAAAAAGCTTTTGACAAAATCCCTCACGCGAGATTGAATTGATAACTAAAGTTAAAGGACCTAGGAATTACCTGACTCGTTTCCAACTGGAATTGAAGATTAGTTCAGAGATCGAAAGCAGAGAGTGTTGATAAATGGAGTGTCTTCGGAGTGGGTCCTCGTCACCAGTGGGGTTCCACAGGGTTTCGTTCCGGGTCCTTTACTTTTTATCATCTATATTAACGATATAATCGTTGGGGTCCTAAATACAATTTCTAAATTTGCAAACGATACCAAGTTAGGAAATAGTGTAAGTAATGAGGAGGGCGTAAGAACGTTTCAAAATTATTTTGATAGGTTGGGGGAATGGTCTGCTACTTGGCAGATGTCATTCAACTTGGATAAATGTAAGATAATGCATGTAGGTTACAAGAACCTGAAGTCCGATTACTCTCTGTTGGGGAAGAACTTGACTGAGACTGGTTTAGAGAAAGAATTAGGAGTTTATATTAGTAATGATGTCAGACCGTCAAAATACTGTCCAGAATTCGAAAAGAGGGCCTTAAAAATATTTGATTACATTAAAAGACAGTTTCAATTTGGAAATAAGGAGAGTGTAATGTCTCTTTAATAGTCTTTATAATTCACTGGGTAGACCTCAATTCGAATGCAGCTTGTGTGCAGTTTTGGTCTCCGTCCGTTAGGAAGGATATAGAAAGGTTGGAAAGGGTAAAGCAAGGGCCACAGAATTGATCCCTTCAGTTAGACTGCAAATTACTATCGGAGATTAGAACGCTTAAAACTGTTTAGCTTAGAGAACAGGAGGTTATGAGGTCAGCTTACTCAAGTTTTCAAGCTGCTCAATGGAATAGACAGGGTAGACTACAGGAAATTATCCTCATTTAATACTAACCGACAAGAAATAATGGTTTTAAATTGAAAATGAAAATATTTAGTACCTCCATCTTTGGTAATTTCTTCTCCAATAAAATAGTTAACATCTGGAACCAACTTTCCTTGGGGTTGTTTTAAGCCAACGTGTAAACATGTTTAAAAATCGGCTGGAGAAAGTTCTGAATACACTCAGGGTTAAGACTGTCCTCACATATAATATAATTTGAGAAGCGATCAAATAGGTATTTTGAAAATAGTATTAAAACGTAACCCTGCGGGAGTTTGTTTGAACATTTCCTCCTACACTCAATTCTCTTCCCACTCTAGAGAGACGTCTCTGGTTGATTGTGCCCAACATAGCATGATCAACCATCAAGCAACTAATTTTTTTTATCAATTGCCTCATAAACACCTCTAAGTGGGAGACTTTTAAATTCGCCGTAGCAACAATGGGCGATCACCCATGAAACACTTCATTCTCCATACGGGACAAGTACACGGGTATAGATACAAGGATCTCCCACTGATATTCCTTGTCGGAAAGGGAATTTCTCTACTCTCGTGGTGGCACAACACCGCGAAATATGAACGACTCAGTATATAACTTGCTGCATAAACACCTTTCACGGCGGGAAAACCAAATTGAAACTCGGCGACATTCAAAGAGTTGGAGACTCATACACATGAGAGACATCCAATTACAGAAAACACGCTCACACACTTAAATACGTTCACACACTTGTTAATATGTCTAAGAATAGAGTAGAAAAATATTTTGTAGAAACATAATTTCATAACGGACCAAAAACAAACACTATAAAACGTGCATGGCATGAATTAAGTGAGTAGAGTTACATTTCCGCCGTCACAATTTCTTTTTTCTCTTCTTTCTTTTGGATGGCTGGATGCACGTGACGGGTGAGAGCATGGTGTGAAAAAATCTGATTTCTCTTCTTAATTCCTTCGTACACCCTTTTGTAAATATTTTGTATAAAATACCAAGTACAATAGTTGATATAAGATCAGCACAAACATATTATTAGTTAGGTTATACAACGGTGCTATCTAGTGAACGATTTCGATATGTGCATAGCGTAATTGTAGAGCTAGCTTATATATTATCCTCTTTCCTTAGAAAGGAAACCTTTTTCCTTACCCGCCTCTGGCGGGGATGGAGCGGAGGGTAGGGAGAGAGCCTTATGTTTTTCTATCCAGTTTTCTACTACTGCTAAAATAGATAAAAATGAACTTGTTTAATAACAGGGACCTCCCCGAGTGGATCGAAAGGTCTTTGAGGCTTCTTCTTGTCCTTGCAACTCCTTCTAACTCTCTCTCTCTCTCTCTCTCTCTCTCTCTCTCTCTCTCTCTCTCTCTCAGGAAAGATATTGACAGGCTGGAGCGAGTCCAGGCGAGGGCCACAAAGTTAAACACTTCTGCTAGGCATATGGGCTATAATCGACGCTTACATGCCCTGAATTTGTTTTCGCTGGAAAATCGGAGGCTGCGTGGTCAACTCATCGAGGTTTTCAAGCTCTTACACGGGTTCGACGATGTCGATTTTAGAAGCATGTTTAGTTTAAATGATAACTCAACTCGCAACAATGGTTGGAAGTTAGATTTGAAACGGTTTAGTACTAGTGCGTGTGGGAATTACTTTACCTATAGGATCTGTGACACGTGGAACAGGCTACCTTCAGAAGTTGTCAACAGTTCCTCTGAGGATCAGTTCAAGAAAAGGTTAGACCAAATCTTGCACACTATATGAGGGGTGTCTGTTACTGTCTTCTGGGTGGCTGTTCGAGAAGCTAGCTGTGACAATGTGTAAGAATTTTTCCCTGGCACCCGTTGTCATTGGTACCTCCTCGGTATGGGCCGCAAGGCCTTTAGAGGTACTTCTTGTCCTTGTAACTCCTTGTAACTCTCTATCTCTTTTTTGAAGAACTTAGTATATATACAGTATATATATCTCTCGAGTGTTTATATAGCCATTAGTGGGAATTAGCGGATAACTCCATTATATTTGTAATATAATATGTGTTATAGACTTTAATCCCAAACCAATCATTCATAACTTTAGTAAACGCGGTGAACTTTACCCGTTTTGAGAACCCAGTTTTTATTCTCTTCTTAAAAGATAAATATTATATTTTTTCTTCATCTTTTTATAAAAATTTGGCAATTAGGCAAGCTTCCATCATTAAAACTTATACAAATAGATCTCCATAATATAACTCCTTCAGGAAATGAATACCAAAGACTAGGGGATGAGTATAAAATTCCATTTAATCTGCGCAAACATACGTATTATTTCACCGTCAGAATGGCTAAAATATTCGTAAAATGTTAAAAAAAATTAAAAAAATCTTTCGTTTGATGGACTTAAAACTTACTTTGTAATAAGCTTTTTCTATCACTAATGAGCTCTTATCCTGCCTTCGTTCTTTGAGAGTTAATTAATTATAACAGGAATGCTTTCCGGTACCCCGAAAGATCAATCTCATTACAGGTGATAAATATACAGTTAATGAATACTTCTATTTTTAACTGTATTTTTAATACAGTTACGCGCGCTCTTACGAGGCGGTAAAAGTTTAGGGAATAAACGTATATCGAATTACTGTAGAAAATAAGTGATGTAACTGTTTACATTGAAATTATAGTGAATGTAACCATATTATTATATTTCGATTCAACGCTCTTTGTTACATACTTTTTGTTAACTTTATTGATTAAATTAATCTATATATTAAATAGTAATGTAACACACACACACACACACACACACACACACACACACATGTGCGCATCTTCGCCAGCACACATAGCTCAGTGGGTTAAACCGTTTCATTTCGAGCGAAGTTTGTTCGTTCGTTCGACTCCCGCTTTTCCTGACTAATATAATTCATGAGCTATCACAATGAGCCACATTAGTCTAGCATGAGCGCTGTGCCACTTTCTGACTCTTCTTACTGATCACACACACACACACACATAGAGAGAGAGAGAGAGAGAGAGAGAGAGAGAGAGAGAGAGAGAATAATTTCATTTAGCAAAAGTTCTATTTTGTTTTAAAAAAATGTTACGGAAAAGTATTTGTTTAAAATAAGCACAAATTATGTTTATTTTGAAATTGGTCACGTTAAAATTTGTCGCATTTTACCAAATTTTCTGAAATTTTATTTTTAGGGAAATTCTTTATCGGACTCGAACTTAACAAATGTTTATTCATTCATTTACGCGCATTATAGAGGATGGTTCAGGAAAATGTATGCAAATTTAATGGCTTATAACTTTTTTACTAACCTTGGTTAACCTTGGTTTAGCTTCCGCCCGAAGCTGTGCCTTCTAATACAACTCTTTCCTTTTACATACGATGCACTATACAGTGCCAAGTTTTTTGTCGCACCTATTGCTGAAATTTTAATTGGGCTACCTGTAAAACTCAATAGTCTTTCATGTATATATATATATATATATATATATATATATATATATATATATATCCCCGCAAGGGGGTTCTAAGCTAGTGCTCTTTAGTGCTCTTTAGTGCTCTTTGTGCTCGTTTGTACATGCTTGTTCCTGGAGGTTTCACGTGCGCCCTCCCGGCCCTAGCACCCAAGGATGATGGGGCTCGACCCTGCAGTCCTTGTCATCCTTGGTCTTTTTCCACTTCGACTGTCCCCTCCACCCTTTCTTTTTCCTCTGTCTTTCCTCTCACTTTTTCTTTGTTTTTCCGCCGAGATATGCCTTTTTAAATAGAGGCGAATCGGTTCTTCCCGAACTTAAAAAAAAAAAAAATATATATATATATACATACTTCGTTAACCTCGTTGCTGTTCCGTGCGTTGGTCTCTCTTCACACGAAGGCAAGCTGGTGGTCCCGGCTCTAAGTCTAGCTTGGTGGAGGAGCGAGTCAGCTCATATATATATATATATATATATATATATATAATATATATATATATATATATATATATCTATATGTATATAACTATATATATATATTATATATATACATATATGTATCAAGAGAGAGAGAGAGAGATAGACAGACAGACAGACAGACAGACAGATTTTATCTATCGGTTAAAGTTCCAATCACTTTTAGTGAATATTCCATTTTCAAATGTAAATTATGAACAAAAGAGATAAAAGAAACATTGTTTTGAATCATTTGTTGGACATGCGTCAATTTCATTATAGATTGAATGAAAAGGTAAATTTTGCTTTGTATTTTGCCAATTAAGCAAAAGAGAAACATAGATTTTAAGTTTGAATGCAGATGATTCTCTCTCTCTCTCTCTCTCTCTCTCTCTCTCTCTCTCACACACACACACACTTATAACTTATTTACTATTTAAGCTATCTTAATGAAATAACTTTTGATGTGTCGAAAAACTCCAAATTTTTTTACTATGTTACAGGTGGGTGAAAATGTACCAGCTAACTAGTGAACACGAAGGACTTTTATTGTGACACTATTTGAAAACAAAATTTCCAACACAAGTGGTTCGAGAATTTCGGAGACGGTCCCCAGACAAAAGTCTTCCAAAAAGGAGGACAACAGATTTAATTCTGAAGAATTTCACTGATAATGGAACAGTTCATAACCAAAGTTGTAGACACAGTGATCGCCGAGTGGCTGCTCGTACTGAGGAGGCAAGAGATTTCACACACCAAAAAGTAACACAGAGCCCCAAGAGGTCAGGAAGGAAAGTTACTGCAGAACTGTTAATTTCAATGTCCGACTGTTCACTTTTAGGGGAAGACCTTCATACGTTCCCCTATAAAGTTAAGTGTTTACAAAAACTGACACAAAATAACCAGCAAGTATGCACTGACTTCCGTGCAACCATAAGCGAGATGGTAAAGAGGAAGGATCTGCATTTGAATAACATTCCTTTTAGTGAAGAATTCAACATTTACTTCATTGGCTTCGTTAACAGGCAGAATTACAGATACTGAGATTTGCAGGAATTAGATGTCTTTGATGAAAAGCCTTTGCACGCTGCCAATGTTGTCGTATGGTGCGGATTAACTGGGAATCAAATTATTGGACCATGTTTCTTTGAAGATGATAGCGTTGAGCCTGCAGCAGTAAACGCTGAACGTTACAAGACAATATTGGAGAAGTTTCTTATGCCTCATATACGTCATATACGTCACGTCATGAATCAAAATTTAGTTCAGCATGACGGGGCGACAGCTCACACAGCCTGACTATGCATGGATTAAGTCCGGCAGCAATTCCGGGAAAGACTCATCAGCAAAGGTGGAGACATCAACTGGTCACCAAGGTCTCCGGGTTTTTCACCCCTAAATATTTATTTATGGGGTTAGTTAAAGGCAAATGTCTTTCAAACGAGGGCACAAAACGTATCAAAACTAAAGCGAGAAATTGAAGAAGTAATTCGCTCTATACCAGTGACATTTCTTCAAGATGTCATTATAAATTTTTCCAGAAAGGTTTCAATGTTGCTTAAAACAGTGTGGACTACACTTTGAGCATATTTTGATATAAAAATGAGGAGATACTAAGACTATCTGAATTTTTCTTCTTGTTAAAAGTCTTTTCATTTAGGTAACTTAAATCGTAAAAAAGTTATAAGCTGTTAAAGTTGTTTACATTTTTTTTTAACCACCCTGTACATACAGAATATATGTAGATTTTTTTACCCATACCGAATTCGAGCAGCTGCTCCCGAGATATCCATCATGCAACAACTCTTCTTGCTACGCCAGCTGGAGTTACGTGTTTGGCAAATTGGGTATTTATACTTTGTATTACATTACAGTTTTATTAAATATATTTTTTAGGTAAAAATATTTATATCTGCATTTAAAAACTTTATATTTAAAAGACAACTAAAAAAAATTAACTTTTTGAAGTTAAAATAACTTGCATTAACCCTATGTGAACAGAATTTTTTGTATGGTTATATTAAGGTTATACTATTTGGAAACAATATTTCGCAGTAGTCGGACGTCGCTGGATTCGAAGACGAAGTCGTGTTGAATGGCCTCCTGCGTCACCGGATATAACGCCTCTTGTCTTCTTTTTGAGAGATCATTTGAAATCCGTCAATTACAGTGATCATCCTCAGTGTTTGGAGGAAGTGAAGACTCGATTAACGGCTGGTTGCTCCAAGATTTCCCCTGTTGGGTTGAGACATGTGAAGATGTCACTCAAAAGAACTGGGAAATGTATCAAGTTAATAGGTCTAAGTTTGGGCATTTATTATGAATAACCCAACATAATTATATATATATATTGTAAAATATGTAAGACAATGATATTAATACAGTACTTACATTTTCATGTTAATATCTTTTAAAAATGACGCAGAACATAATTTTTGTTTGTTTTTTACATTTTCGTCCGTATTTACACAGATAGATTTTATGAATGAAACAAATATAGTCGACCTTTACTTCTTATATGATACATAACCTCCCAAGGCAAAAACCTAACTTTTGCTGTTGATTTTTTTGCATTTTGAATTCGATTCGTGTTTGTACAAATATTTGAATACATTCACCAACTGTAAAATTAAGATAATTTTATCAATTTGTTCTATCCACTGCTTGGAAGGTTGAAGGCAAACAAGTAACTTTTTCTTTTCTGATCTGAAGTTTGAAGAGCGAGTCAATCCCTTAAATCCATTTGAAAAAGATGAAATTTTAATTCGTAATTTCAATCAACGAAATGGTCTTATACAGGATGAGTCAAAAGTCTGGAAACGTAGGAGCAAATGCAATGCAAATATACATATATTTGCAAATGCAATGCAAATATACATATACTGTATATTTGCATTGAAAAGCATAGTTCCTATGTTTCTAAACTTTTGACTCACCCTGTGTATATATATAGTAGATAGATAGATAGATAAATACATATATAGATAGCTAACTAGATTCGGTGTATATACCAGTGAGAGTACGTGTTTTTCCAGTGTTCCAATAGGTGCCGTAAAAGAGTTAAAGCCTGATGTTATAAAGTAATAAATTGAATACCCGTTAATGCTTGAGTAATTAATTATTGAAAGTGAGGTGAGAAAAGAAGGCTTTATAAATATTGGCGTCAATTATAAAACTGCGTATTTTATGTGTCACTCATCAAAATTGTCTTTAACTTCTTGTGCGACGTTTGTCTTTTCGTAATAAGACAGACGTTGCTTAGTAACGCCCACGACATGTATAGTTGTTCGCATATGTAATGTTCCTCGCCTCACAAGTGACTTCGTATATGTGGAAACGCCGCAGCGATAGTCGAGGTACCTTAACTGGGGGAAGGTGGAGTGGAGGGGGGATAACCGAGTCCAACAACATATAACACAGACAAAAATATCTAAAGGACAATTGAATGTGCACTCATTGACATACAGGTACAGTAATTATATTGTAATGTCTGTGTTCATAAAGATAAACAATTAATACACTGCCCAACACCAATTTTGCTGATTTAATTCTAACACCTGTTTTTAGGTAACTTTGGTGTGCTGATTTAAAAAACCACCTTAGTTTTTGCCTATCACCTCAGGTTTTCGAGCAATCAAATACGGATATTTTGGAGATATCGCATTTTGGTAGGGTTATGCCCAATTTTTTTTCTTTTCAAAAAATAAGTTTTTACATACTCAGAATCAGCATGGAAAAGTAAACAATTGTGCAGGGAGTGAACTTTAATATACATACAATGGTAATATTGACACATAAAGTGATTAAAAGTGTTTAAATAAGCAAAAAATGAATCCATATTAAAGCAAGCACGGGACCAGTTTTCTTAACATTGTCTTTTTCTTGTTTTCTTACTTTTCAGTGCTGATAAATTTTCTCTTATAGGACTTCCTAGAATGAGAGATGTCAAGACAATCTCTTTGCAGGCTCCAGCAGTAGTCAGCCATCATATGGGTATCCCATCTTCCTTGGTATCGTTCTTCCATCACTTTGATATCTTGGTGGAACCTTTCACCTTGCTCTTCACTAACATCACCAAGATTTTCTGGAAATTTATCCAGATGACTGTTGAGATAGTGAACTTTAATGCTCATGTTGCAACCCAACTGCTGAAAGTTTACAAGTAAATCCTTTACAAGATCTTTATAATTTTCAGACTTTTTGTTTCCTAGGAAGTTCTTAACTACTGCCACAAAAGCATTCCAAGCTCTTGCCTCCGTTTCGGTCATTGAGTTACTGAACTGCGGATCTTTCATCAGTTTTCTTATCTGGGGACCATCGAATATACCAGCTTCAAGCTTCTCATCACTAAGACCTGGAAAGGCTGCACATATGTAATTAAAGCAATCACCTTCTTTATTCAAAGCTTTACAAACTGCTTCATAAGCCCAAGTTTGATGTGGAGTGGTGGAAAAATGATCTTTTCTCGATCCACCAATGGCTCGTTTACAATATTTTTATCTCCTACATTTAAATTTTGCCTTAGTGGCCACTTTTCCTTTACCCAATGTTCAGCTTTGGCGCGACTATCCCATAAGCACAAGAAACATGGATACTTTGTGTAGCCACTTTGTTGCCAAGAAGAAAGTTGACCATTTTCAGGTCAACACAAATCACCCATTTATGAACATCATATTTTAGCATCTCCAGCACTATTTTTGTTTTCATATTCTTCTTTTAGATGCACTGAATGACCAATAGGAATCGCGCCATATTCATTCCCATTGTGAAGCAAGACACACTTTAAACTTCTTTTTGAACTGTCTATAAACAATCTCCACTCATTGGGGCTATAGTGGGTTACACCCATTGTTTCAAAAGTCCTTCTACATTATGGCAGTAAACTAAATCCTTCTCTGCACCAAAATATTGCAACAATTCTCTTTCCCTATTGCGATAAGATGTTATTTTTGTCCCAGGATGAAGTAGATTTTTCTCGTGCAATCTTGAAGCTAATAATTCTGATGACTCTTTTGAAAGGCTGAGATCACGAATTAAATCATTCAACTCAAGTTGATTAAATCGCTGAGGTGTCGTTGATGAAGAAGGCTGTTCAAAATCATCATCAGTGATATCACGTTCGATCTCATCAGGTAATTCCATATCTTCATCATCTTCTGTGAGTGTTGGAAGGTCCGTGAAAATTGGAACAGGAATTTCATCTGAGTGAGAAACTGGTCTGATTGCTGAATCTAGGTTAGGATACTTTAGATGGTGTTTATTCTTTGCGTTGAAGCCAGAAGTCTTCACAAGGCAAAAGTAGCAATCATCTGAATGATTTTTGGGTTCTCGCCATACCATAGGAATGCCAAACTTCAAACCTTTTTTGTTTCCATTTGTCCATTGTCGTAAATGTTCCACACAAGTTTTGCAAACAGTGTGAGGAGCCCACGACTTATCCTGATCTCCAAATTTAACTTTAAAATAGGCCAGGTATGCCTTTTTTACGAAATCAGTAATGTTCATCCTCTGCTTTAGTAACGTAAAACATCCACAAATGTAGCAGAAAACATCTGGGCTGTTAGAACATTTTCTTCGAACAGCAGACATGATGATGATGATGAGCTGCAACGCACCCTTTACTCACCACTGATGCAAATAACTGCCGCAGTATTGGATCACTGAATGCTGCCCACATGTAACTCTGTGCCGCTCCCAATCATGTGGCGAGCAGACGATGACGTCACACACTTTGCAGCTGTATCCAACCAGGACAGACTGACGTCACTAGCGGAACCGGCTGCTCTCACTCCGCCAATGGGAAATCTCTCTCAGATCATGACGTCACGCTCACACCTGGGGAAATCACAGATACCCAAGATTTTAATATGCTGTACATGACCTTTAGATTTAATGCACAGATTTGCGTATTCCACAGATAAAATTTTAACAGTAAAACAGCTGTTAACAGGTCTCAAAAATCATCAATTTTGATAAGCGCCCTTCATGGATCACTCAAAATAGGCATATTGCATTGCACGAAAACCTGATGTGATGGACAAAATCTAAGGTGATTTTTGAAATCACCACATCAATATTATCCAGAAACAGGTCTTAGAATTAAATCAGCAGCAAAAAATTTTTTTTTTGTTGGGCAGTGATATGATCGTATACAGCGTTGAGCTCCATGTAGTTTACTAGTGTTATACAGTAATAAGGTTCCATTATGATTACTGCAAGTCTATATGAACAGCTACCACAATACAACTTTTTATATACTAGTGAATTTGAACCAAAAATAGACATGACACAACTAATTACAATTACATTACAATAGTTTATAATATTTAGAGATTAGCTAGTCGAGAAAGTGTAAATTTATGGACAACTTAACTTATTATGCTTTGCCGTTTTTGTGAATGTAAAATATTTTTATATAAATGCAAAAAACCACTTTTTTCTACGTGAAGGTCAAAATATGAAAATAAAAACCCACTCTAATAGACAGAGTTTATTTCCACAACAGTTTTGACGTCCACTGGCATCCTCCTCGGGTGGATACAGAAAAACGAATTAACCAAAACAAGAGGGAAAAACAGTCCAGGGACCGACCGTTAAGAAATTCGCACCTAGGTTAGATCCCATTCTCCCGACACCGGAAGGGCATTTTCATTAAGTACATTCGTACAAATTTAAAACTATCTTCCTCTTCTAAACATACAGATTCTATTATTTTTTTGTATTATTTTTTCTGTATAATAAACAACAATGTAATAACCAATGTAATAATAAATTTATAATTTCTGTAATAAATAATTATGTAATATTAAATGTAATAAATTTAATAATAAATGTAATAATTATGTAAAAAAAAAATAAATAAATAATAGAATCTGTATGTTTAGAACAGGAAGATAGTTTTAAATTTGTGCGAATGTACTTAATGAAAATGCCCTTCCGGTGTCGGGAGAATGGGATCTAACCTAGGTGCGAATTTCTTAACGGTCGGTCGAAACTGTTGTGGAAATAAACTCTGTCTATTAGAGCGGGTTTTTATTTTCATATTTTTATATAATTACACTTTGAAATGAGTATAAATTATCATAGTATTTTTTGGTGCTCAGTTTTCTGTAAATATAGATTTTGTTTTGGAATGAAAATTTCAAAATTTCGAGTAATCAGTAAGAGAATCAGCTAAATTTGGCCGATGCCAATGCTCAAAAAATGGCCGATTCTGCCAATGCCGATGAATCAGTACACCACTAGTTTTTATTGATTTTGCTAATTTTAATTGGACAGGTTCTTTACTGGTAATTATACTATTCAATTTGATGTAATAACATGTTTTATAGATTTAATGACTCACACATGTTGTTTATACCCTCATGTAATCGCAAGTTTCTTTAAAAATATCATCTTATTTGCTAAACTTTAATACAAAAAAATGTCTCATCTTCTAATTTTTTTACAGATAAGATAGTATAATGGCTCCAAATAAAGAAATTTCATACAAGAATAGGTTGAAAATTAATTATTGTTCTCCATAAAGAAGGCAACACTCAAAGACAAATAGCTGCTAAAGCTGGATTATCATTGTCTACTGTTTCCAAAACACTTTCTCACCACTCACAAACTGGGGATGTGAAGAACAAAACAGGTTGAGGATGGAAGCGAAAAACACCTAAAAAGGATGATGAGTATATGATAATGATGAGCAAGCGTAATAGAAAGAAGACTGGTGGGTGGGGAAGGAGAATGGGGGAGTGTGGAGGTTAGTTGTGTAATGTCTATTTTTGGCTGTTCATATAGCTGTTCATATAGACTTGCAGTAATCATAATGGAACCTTCTCTATACTAATAATTGTGACGGTCGAACTGCCTGCGAACTTTCTTTCTTTGTTTTTTATGGCCGGCCAAACCACTGGCCAGATTTGGATGAAACTTGGGGGATAGGGGTAACTGACACCGGGAAAGAACATAGGCTATGTGGCGTCGGCCTCCGCGGTCATCTGAAGCCGCTGGAGGCCTCCGTATTTTGGATTGGTTGAAAGATAGTGACATCATAGACACTTCATAAAAGATAGTGACATAAAATGGGCGGAGCTCTAGCATATATATATATATAGCTTTCAACTTCCACCTGGGTCAACGCCGGATCGCTCCGCTAGTTACTGTATAAGACTAGTAAACTACATGAAGTTCAACGTTGTTCACGATCATATTAATTGTTTATCTTTATGAACACAGACATTACATTATAATTACCTGTATGTTAATGACTGCACATTCAATTGTCCTTTAGATATACAGTATATATCTGTGTTATATGTTGTTGGACCCGGTTGTCCCCTCTCCACCCCACCAGTTGGGGTACCTTGACTATCACTGCGGTGTTTTTCCACATGTACGGAGTTGTCCGTGAGGCGAGGAACATTACATGTGCAGGCAACTGTACATTTCCACTTGATTCATCAAAAAAAAAATATATATATATATATATATATGCATATAACTGCAATGACCGCGCAGTATATAAATGAATAGAAACGATATAAGTGTTAAGGAACGTTTCTGCACACGAGGGGGAGAGATAACGAATTGGAAGGCCCTGGGTTCGATTCCCGGGCGGTTCGCCTCATTTTTCATTTATTCGTTATCTCTCCCCCTCGTGTGCAGAAACGTTCCTTAACACTTATATCGTTTCTATTCATATATAATATATAATATATATATATATATATATATATATATAAAGACACAAAGAGGGTTGACAAAAGTAAATAGACACCACGATGATTGTCCTCGAGAACATATGCCAAAGCCCATCAATGAAATACCAGAATATATGTCAGCTTGAGGAAACCAACACGATTCCAAGTATATTGATTCAATAAATCCGTTATTATTTATTGACTTTTATTACCAAATCAAAAACTATAATAAAACCAAATGTATCTATTTACTTTTGCCAACCCTCTGTATAGTCACAGTAAATTAAGTATTAATTAGTAGCTAAATATATGTTTTATCTAAAAACCAGCATAACAACAGCAAAAATGATGAAGAAAGATCAGTAAAAAGGTAACCTAATAAGCATGGCTTTCATAAATGAGTAAGATTTAATTATATGATCATGATATCATTTCTATTAAGCGGATAAACGTATTGTGCAAAGAAACAAAAATCGGATTCTAAAACAGAATAATCCATACAAAAGATATGTTAATGGAATTGTATTGTCTTATTTAACCTTAATTAATCCATACAAAACACCGTTATTCAAGATTTAATTGGATCATTTGAAAATTATTTTAGTTTTGGTGAAATTTTGGGGGTCTATTTCGATCCACTTTAATTGGTACAGAATCAACTGTGTGGAACACTTTCGAGCGTGAAGCGACTTTTTCTTTAATTTCGGTGTTCCAATTTGGAACACTTAAAAGATGATTGGTAACACTCGTTGGAGCAATTTATTCGCACGAAATTCTTCTACAGGGTGACCCATAAGTCCCAATCGGTTATAATTAAAGCGAAAACACAAAAAAATCAAACAAAGTAAAAAGTTTATAATAAGCTTAGAAATATTTTTTGATTAGTCAAAGGGCAAAATATTATGACCATCTCGACAAATATTCTTTCTTTAGTAATCGACTAGCAAAAGGTCGGCGCTACGCGCCGATTTTGCTAGATCTGCGGTGCTTCGGCTGAATTGTGGGCCTACGGCGTATTTTATTTTGAACATCAGTAGTCCTTTATCTGGATATCATTCCTATTTCTCTCACCTTGGGCCTCAGTAATTGGGGTGCCTGCGGCCTTCCAGTTACTGGCAAACCAATTATTCATTCAATAAAACTACAGAAAAGAACGTAGCCATGAAAATCTAAAGCTTCACAAATCTTAATACAATGAGCTCGGATTTGAAGCCTAAGATTTTCATGACTGCGTTCATTTCTACAGTATAGTTTTATTGACCAAATAACTGAACCGACAGTAATTGGGGGCCCTGCGGCCCGCCAAATCATAGTTTTCATTGTTTCGAGTGCATCAATAATATTGTTATAGCGTTCCATTAGTTGTGATAAGCATGATCTTCCTGACCGGAATCGATGTTGGTTATAATTTTTTTTTCTGGGTTTCCCCATTAACCCCACCCCTCCCATTACCCCACCCCTCCCCAATACCCCTCCCCCACCCCCTCTCCCCCATTTACCCCCACCCTTCCCCCATTACCCCCAAGGGGGGAAGGGGGCTGGCACCTTGCAAAGGATTTACTTTAATTTTTTTTTGGTTACATATATATATCGCATCTATTTTTCTGAGTTTCCCCATTAACCCCCACCCCCTCCCCCATTACCCCACCCCTCCCCCATTTTGTGCCAAAATTATGATTAAAAATGAAGAAATGGGAAGAACTGTACCCCTAAAAGGGGGGAAGGATTTATGTTAGGGAATGTTTTTTAGCATGGGCACTGCACAATAAAAAGACGCATCGAATGGTGAAGACCGCATTGTTCTACACCAATTGTAGCGACCTGTAGGTGTGCGCAAAAAAACTGTTATATATATATATATATATATATATATAAGGCTTCATTTCTGAAATAGTATATTAGATTACGTCAGTGTGAGCTCCGCTAGATTGATTTTCGCTTTAATTATAACCGATTGGGACTTATGGCCCACCCTGTATATTTGATAAGTATTAATATTAAAATCGATTTGAAATGAGTGTTTTACTATAAACAACCAATCAGATTACGATTAAAATATAGTCATCGAAATAATCTTATCATTACTTATTCTAAATTAGAAAATAATTATTAACCTTTTAATGGCGACTGAGAGAACCAGGTACGAGAAAGCTGTAAAAATTGGAATTCCACTTCATTTTGTTTATATTTCTAAGAATCAGCACCACATTTGCTTTAAATACACATTTTCATATATTTTTTTATGTTCCTAAAATAGGGACCTTGGCACTTATATACATAAAAATTTAAGGGTAAAAATAAGAAGCAATTTTAAGTGTCACATTTATTTGTATATAAAAGTAGAAAAATGTATAAATGTGAAATATACAAACAAGGATTAAAAACTACTTTTTTGCCATTAATTTATAAACTAACTTTTTTTTAATCTACCTTTTTACCGAGACATAAATACAAAACTTGTATTTTCATTGTTGATGAAATAATGCAGTACATTTCTTATGCAACCTTTTCTTTAGGGGGCACTTGCTACACCTCATCCTTGTGTTCTTGATGCAGATAGAACATCTACCTCGAGAGTGTGATTCCAAGAAGCGATTTATGTTATCGCATCTAGCAGTCTTGCAAGGAGGTGCAGATGGCCCTCCCCGTTGGTGTCTTTTTTTTAAAACTTTTATCAAGGTTTGTGCCATTTCTCTCCTGAATTGTAAATGTGTAAAATTTTCAGAAGGATTGATATGTTGATAAACTCTAAAGGCGGCAACTATAGACATATTCAACATATTTTAAAATAGATTCCACCAGCATTTCTTGGGGCGTAATCTTGGCCTGTATGAAGATAGCAATCACTCACACCAATCAACACCTTCAATACCTTTGTTATACCTGTTGATGAGTAATGGTTGGTTTACTGCCTTTTTTTTTCTTGTTTTATTCTCCTTTCTGCTTTCTGAATAGGGCTGGTCACCAGAAGCAGGAGGTAGAACAGTAATTGTGCTGACTCCAACATCAACACTTTTTTCAACGCTTTCAGTTGCACTTTGGAGATACCGGAAGTGAGACAACGATCCTCTTGGTTTGTAAAAAGGAAAAGATATTTCACCGACAATGATTTGCAATATTATACAGACTATCATACCAATAAATGAATCCATAATAAGCTAACATTTTTTTCTAATTTTCAAGGAAATATTGAATAAAACTTTGCATATATATTATCAAATTTGTCTACATCAACTTACACCTATATCTGAATAAACATACAACTCGCATTAACTCAAATAATAAGAAAGAACACTCCCCTATAAAATGAAGCCGTATCCATTAGAACAAGAGCAACAGATGTTCACACCCTCAAATGGAGTTTAGAATTAGAAAGCACTAAGATTGCAGTAACGTCAGTCTCATTTAGTAAGGTCTCCAGCAAAACAGGTCTTAACAAGTTATAACAAGTGCTATTCTGTTGTTCCCAAACTTGGCAGAAATTGCGCCCAAAACATACCAATCGTTTCCATTTTGGGAACATTGTAATAAACTTCCTTTTATATATTAATAATACCTAAACGTGCTATTTATTTAACTTTATGAGACAATCATTATATTATCATTATATCATTATATCATTAAAGTTACTTGAATTACAGAAAACTGAGGATGAAAAGTAACACCAAATTAAGCGATAAACGCCAAACTTAAATAAGTAGCTCTAAAAGTTAAAGCATACTAAAGCATACTTCAAAATATACAAAATATGGATAAATAAACTTAATTAAATTTTCAGTAGATCATATGTAGTGATAGATTATATTTATAATTAAGTGTAAAAGGAAGTATGATACAGCAATCACAAGGAATGTTCCCAAAATGGGAACGTTGGCTTTTAATTAAAGGGTTAAATTATCTATTAATGTAATTGGTTATCAAATTATTTTGGAAGAAAAAGTTAAGAATGAATATGAAAAGAAAATGGAAAAAAAATGGAAAAAATTGAATATATTACAAAAGAAAAACGTTTGTTTTACTAATTTTAACAGTAGCTTACAGTATTAAACAATTACAGACATTAGTTTAGGGGACTCATAAAACGCTAATGCCAACTTAGGATCGTAAGTAACCGAACCCATACATATATATATATATATATATATATATGTGTGTGTGTGTATCGCTTCAGACTTAATCTATCCAGTTCCATCAAACCTTTTCATGTAAAATCTCAGTACTATGTAATATTGGATAACTAGTTAACGCTTATAAATCAGAAATCAGTCTCCTTTAAATTATTTCCTAAAGACCAACTATTTGCCTACTTCTCCAACTAAACTAAAAAATTTGAAATGGCATAAACAAGACCAGCGCGCATCCGCAAACAGAGCACATTCCAAAATACTCTGTATCAATGCTGAGTCAAATACACTTTTTGGAGTACTGCTTCAGAAAGAAATGTTTCACAGTGTTTCTAAACTGGTGCATTCAAGGGGAAGTTTTTCCTTCTTTAGGGTATCAAAACTTCTTGTCAAATGATATAATAACTTATTTTTATGTTCCATAACTTCTTCAGAAAGAAGAAATGTCTTCAAAACTTATTTTTTCATTGATTTGAGACAATAGAAGATAATACTTCTATTTATGGAAGATTGCTGGAAGTTTTTGGTTTCTGTGATGAAGCACCTGAGCGTGATAGTTCACTATTCAGTGTACAGTAAGTATTGTTTCAGCAATACACTGTAAAGTTTAATTTATCCATAAATGATCCGTGAGACTACCAATATTAAAAATTTAATTGATCCATCCATCCATCCATCCATTCATTTGTTCGTTCTCTCTTCTCATCTTGCGCGGAATGTTCTCCTATACAAGCGTCGTTCTTTACGATATATATATATAATATATATATATATGGACCAATTAATTTTTTCAATATTAATGGTCTAATGGACCAATTATATCTCAATTAACTTCCACATTGTACCGAAGTAAATAAAGGAAATTTTCACGGATGTTCATAAGGCGATGAAACATGTTTCTCTGAAGGACAATGGAACGGGTAAACGATCAAAAATAGTTTAGTCCTTTATAACTAAAAGGTTTACGGTATGGAAGCAGGTATGAAAGCATAAATGATAAATTCATAAAATAATAAAATTTAACATGTTAAATTAATAATTTCACGAAAGAAAAAAAATTAACCAATAAATTCGTAAGATAATAATAATAATAATAATAATAATAAATAAATAAATAAATAAATAAATAAATAACATATAAATTACTTAATCCGCTACTGAAAGAAACAAGGAACGTTAATAATGTTGGTATGAACGTCTTCAAAAGGAAATTAAACCCCTGAGGACAATTCTCAAAGAGCCGGGTGTGCCTGGCAATTTGAGATGGAGAACTCGAGAAAACAACTCTCTCGTCCACCAGGCCAACTGCAGAGACAGTTTCTGTGATGAGAGATCGTGGCTCAAAACCATTGCAAGGTCTCAAAGTGTGTGTGTGTGTGTGTGTGTGTGTGTGTGTGTATATATATATATAATTATATATATATATAATATATAATATATATTATACCCATAGCTCCATAACCGTTAAGAATCGGACCTACGTTCATATTAAGCTATAAGCTTATTAAGCTATATTAAGCTCCCAAAGTTATGACATTTCGTTGTGACCCACCCTGTATATACAAGACGCATAAAGATCAGCTATATATTTTAAAAAATGCAATAGTAATTCTTCGAATTCATTTTAATAGAATAAACGTTTGAAGTAAATACCAAACCATAGCGCGTTTTACGTCGAATCTCGCTAGCGAAAGTAACGCTGCTTTTGTATATGACTTTAATAACAAAATTCTTCGTCAGATTAAGAAAATTTTCAAATTGGATATTGGATTCTTGGATTTCGTGGATTCCACGAATCCTGTTTATCTTGTTTTTACTCAGGAGGTGTGGGGTGGAGGAGAAATGGGGGGGGGTGAAGTGTCGTCGTCGACTGGTGGGAGAAAAGAAAATAAAAAGAATAAAAATTAATTAGTAAGTTTACTCTTCTTGACATCGACGTAAACTGAGAGTCACTTTTTTGAGCGTTCGTGTGATCGTAGACATTTTTTGAGAAGTACAATTTTTACCACGTCCGGTATAATCGTGTGGAGTAAATGTTTGTCATATGCGTTCATTGATTCAAGATTTAAATATTTATATTTAGGATGGAAATTGTATAGCGAGTCATTAAGACTTTCTTGGAAATGTGTTGTGGATTTCATTCAACCTTTTTTTTTATCAAGGTCAGGCTTATATTTCAACAGTCGTCATATTTTAATTATAATAAGACCTGTTACCGAAGTAAAAAGGATCCAGTAACTGCATCCTCGAATAACTAAGTCGTAACAACCTATTTTTAATCTAACATAACCTAACTTCATCTAACAAGACTTAACCAGACCTAAGCTATACCGAAGGTAAACAAAGTATTGTGGACAAAAATAAGGCACGACATACTGTACAGTATATAATGCTAGTACTGCGAATATGCTATAGCAGGTGGTAGTACTGCGATTTGAAATAGCAGATATATATCGCAAAATGTAGTATAAAATATTTTCCAGTTTTTATTGCACTGAATTATATCAATGCGAAATTTGAGACGCTCAGTAAAATAGCAAAATAAAGCCAAAATAATAATAATGTGATTTAAGAATATTTAAATTTAAACAAATTCTTACGGATATTGAAATAGATAATCAAATATCCATAATTATCTACTTATGGTGTTTAAAAAAATCAATAATTATAATGTTAATTGTGTCCTTAGGTTGTGTTAAAGAAACTTTGAAATAAATGGACAGATATAATATTAACAATTAAAGAAATTGCTTTACTTTAACAGGGAACAAAGTCGAACCATTTTCTATAATTGATTTCCAGTTTCCAAATATTCGACATTATGGTCAGTGCTGAATTCTTTTCCTATTTCCCATTTTCTAAATGGTTTTACGTTTTCTTTTTTAGAGGGGAAACAAAATTAATAGGTCGGTGAAAATAAATTAAAAAATGCTCGGGTAGTCCGAAGATTTTTCAGTTAATGTGAGTTAATATTGTTTACGAATTTTATTTTATTTATAACAGGGATGTATTCGAAGTCCATTTCTGTACCTATGCTTATACATCTTTAAAAAGGAATTCCTATACCCAATATTTATACCAATACCCTTCCTCTCTTTCTATATTATCAGTGCTGTGCTCGTTACTTTATAAATGTAATGCCGTTACCGTTACCTTTACTACAGTCTAAATGTAACGCCGTTATCGTTACAGTTACCATTTTTAAAAAGTAACGAGTAACGGCACCGTTACTCGTTACCGTTACTTTTAATGAAATGTAAATATATTATATATATGCATAGGTATATTATAATTTATATATACATGAAATATTATATTAACATTCGCTTTTGCGAGTATGGGAAGGATGCAGATTGCAGAGCTAACGTGCCGTGAAGGCCCAGATGAGAGGAATGACGAAACCTCTGTTGAACTTAGGTCTCTCTCTCCCTGCTCCAGGGTTATTCGCCTTTTTATTTTGACAGTGCTGTCAGTGTAGGGGGAGAGGATGGATGGGGGTAGGCTGCCAGCATGCCAACGGCCAACATGCACACCTCGCTCATAGTGAAGGGACAAATTTGTAACGGTTAATGAATAATGAGTGAGGATCGAAAGAAACTAATTGCGAGCTACGATAAAAAAGTAACGAGTAACGACTAACGAATGTATTTCCCTAAAAAAGTAACGTCGTTATTGAAAGAGTTACTTGATTTGAAATGTAACGCCGTTACCGCTACCGTTACTAAAAAAGTACCGCGTTACGTAACAGCCGTTACTTGTAACGCATTACTGCCCAGCTCTGTATATTACCGGTATACTATATCTATACCAGTACACCTGTTAACACTCATAATCATACGAAAATAGCTTTAAAAACAATAGAATGTTATAACTGTTACAACCTAAAAAATGGAATTGGTTTTTAAGTTTTCACTTTAGCAATTAAACAATTGTTCAAATTTTTCTTTGTTCTTTACACAGTTGCGTTCTTAGAGTTTGATAATACTTCAGTTCTAATTTAAGGTTAAAATAAAACGGGTGTGTAAGGAGCTTCAGCTTTCAGCTTTCTTTAACGCTCCTCTATTGCTGGTTTTCTCTATGAAATTGCGGGTGATAATCAATCACTTAGGTCTTAGGTAGTTCAGGCAAGTTCCAAGTTCTTTCCTTTCTACCTTCGTGGTCTATGTCGTAACACCGCTTCCCGTCATATCAGCGAAGTTAAACGATAGTGGGTCTGGGAAGTAGTTAGATGGGGAACTGTCCCTCGCGTCCAGATTATGTAACGACCCGTGGTTCGGATCCCACGTATAAAGCTGTACGTCATACGACCTTAGATATTGCGAAGGAGGGTAAGCAATCCTATCATTACATTATTCCTTCGTGCATCTTTAGAGTAACGTGAGTTTCCATAGTTGGAGGTATAGTTACTCTGTCTATAAACTATAAGCAGTGAAGCTATATTTACTCTGTCTATAAACTGTCTATAAGCTATAATTTATAAGCAGTAAAGTTTCGTATTACATGCCAAAATAGATTACGGAAAGGTTTCTCTCGGAATAAGGTTCCAAATTGAGGATCTCATGGACACTAACCAGGAACTTACTGGCTCGCCTTTTGACCATATCCAGAGGGTTGACAAAAGTAAGTAGACACATTTGTTTTTTTGTTTTTTCTTTTTTTTTCCCCAAATTTTTTTATTTGATTAAAAAAGTCAATAAATATTAACAGACAAATTAAATCATTATATTTAAAATCGCGTTCTTTTCCCCTTTGCATTTATTGATTCAATAAATTTGTTATTATTTATTGGCTTTTATAATCAAATCAAAAAATTTTGGAAAGAAACAAGGGTGTCTATTTACTTTTGTCAACCCTCTATATACCCTTTAAAAGGTACTTGGAACGTCAAACTTACAAAAAGACCATTTAAGTACTTCGACTTGAAGGTTTTAAGGACTTTCCCGTTCACAGCGTACAGTATACAGAGTATCCCAGAAATCCTGCCCCATAATATACAACATGATATAAGTCTTTGGGGCAGGACTTTGGAACACCCTATATATAGTAGAAAATAATTTCACCTCCTCCTCAGTTAGTCAGTACTGAGTACATTCTAAATGCTTTATAGTAAATTCTAAAAAAAAAATATTAAATTCAATAAGTTAAATATTAAAGGGACGTGGTTATATAACCAAATTCAACTTATTTACAGTTTTACAAACTTTATCATCTTTTATCATTTTGTTATTGGGACACAGTAAAAGCTTCATTCTTTTATAAAGAAATATGTAAACATCGTACAGTAAATATTAGAAAATTGACATTATCACCTTCCACATTATAACCATAGAGAGTAAAAGCGTATATAACCATACTTTCTCATTACGTGAATTAGCTTAGCTGATGCGAAATGTATCATTTTAAAGTGTTTTTAGCGTATATTTATGTTATATTTCACAAATTCAGGTGCAATGACAGTTTAATGAAGAGTATATATCTCTAAAATTGTTTTTCCGATGTTCTTGGCTGAGAACTACATAAAATCAATTTCTTACATAATGTCGGATTAGAGAGAGAGAGAGAGAGAGAGAGAGAGAGAGAGAGAGAGAGAGAGAGAAAGAGTAAAACAAATGAATTAAATAGCAAACTTCTAAATTAAATGGTATACTTTTTTATTTAATAAAAAGTTTCCCATATATCATTCGGGTAAATCCTTTCCAGCGACGGGATAGGCTTTCTTTGACAAGAGTTTTAAGAGAAGGATGGGTGACTGGGCTTTAGGCAAAGCCTCCCTTATTACCATTATAGAGGCTAATAAGCCCATGAGAAAGAGCGAGGTTGATGGCGGAAAGATTTGGCTCGCGGGGATGCGCGAAGATAGGACGCAAGATGCTCTTTAATGATACTGATAAGCAAAAGAGAAAATTGAAGCAGAGGAAATGAGGAAAAAAGGGGGATTCAGTTAAGCAAATAGATAAGAGAGAAAGGTGATAAGAATATGAATAGTGACTTCGTGAATAAAAGGAAAGGAAAATATTGAAGTAACTCCAATGAAAAAATAAACAGGTGCAGGACACAAAAGTGAAAATTTTACTTATAACCATAAAATAGTGGGCCTACTGGATTAATTAGTTTACAACCAACGCAAATGGTTAATTTAACCTTACGATAATTTATTAACCATGTTTATTACCATTCTAGATTGACTGGTAGAGTTTAGTTTGTTGTGATAGTATATTTTTTCCCTTGTTTTTATGCCTATAAACAAACATAACGGAGCAAATCAGAACCAAATAATTATCGCTTTTAATAAATAAAACTAAAGAATGAAGCATTACTTCATTCATGCATTTGTGGAAACAGATTTTTTTCTTCAAACATACTTTAAAAATGCATACTATGTACTTTGTACTATGTACTTTGTACTTATGTACTATGTAATTTGTACTTATGTACTATGTATCTATGTACTTTTTTATAAAAAGATTTTGATGATATAGTCACGTGACATAAAGGATCCTATGCAAGAAAAATAAAAAATGGTACCAAAAACAAGATTCTAGAGGAGTGACAAAAGTAAATAGACATCACGATGCGTGTCCTCAAGAACAAAACGGCAAAGCTCATCAAATGCAGTGCCTGAACGAGTGTGTCAGCTTTACATATTGCAAAGGGGAAAGCAACACGATCCTAAATATATTGATTCAATAAATGTATTATCATTTACTGATTTTTATTATCAAATCAAAAACTATTTGGAAAAAAACCCAAATGTGTCTATTTACTTTTGTCAATCCTTCGTACACTTCATGGAAAATATTTAACAGAAAATATTCACACGGAAATGAATAGAAATTAAATAAATCACTAGGCCAATTTTCCCAATCCCAGATAATTAATTTCTTCAGATACGTCAAAGTTCATTCGGTCTTTCGTGACATTCGGTGATTAATTTTTTAAAAAAATTCATGATAGTTATAAATCCTCTTATTTTATTTTCTAAATCTATCATTCAATATAATTAGTAACCTAATTTTCAAAATATTAATAGGGTATTTCTTATAATATAAATCGATTGGGTTTTTGATTGATTGCGTTCAATGTACATGCTAAGGAACACTGAAATATGAAGGCGATTGGGTGTAATTTCGGTTAATGAGACTATTGAGAGGAACCAACTGAGATGGTACGGGCATGTCCAACGAATGCCGATGGAAAGGACAGCAAGAAGAATACTGGAATGGGCCCCTCAAAACAGAAGACCAGTTGGAAGACCCAAGATCCGATGGATGAATAACATCGAGAGTGCTGTCGAGAAGTGTGGAATCAGTCTCCAACGGGCGAACTTGATGTGTGGAGATCGTGAGGCATGGAGGAGTCTCGTCCGAGGGCTCCCAAATGACAGACCGCTTTAGGTCTACCAGGTGCCTGGTAAGGTTAGAATACATGCGGTTTGCAGTTTTAAATTTAAGTAATGACAATCTATTGCTTCCTACAGCATGGTCTGAAATTCAACATTCTAACGGAACATGCGTGTTTTTTTAGTAAAGAGATAAGGCGATGTGAAATTGTAGGTTGAAATAATGACGTCGTGATATTCTAATATACGTTTAAGCGAATATTGGAAGTGATAAGAGGAAACACCTACATAAAATAATTTATCAAATTTGGGTATTTGAAATTTAGGTGAAATATTTTGAATTTCAAAGTTTGATAAGTCGTAGCTTATTGATTCACCGATATTATATTATTTATCTTCTAATTTTATATTTCGGTTATTTTTTATATATTAATTATGTTTTGGAGCAGACACTCCTACCCACGGACGATGCAGTGACGAACCAGAAATGCAAACACAACCCTTTTATCTACAGTGCGTAAGGTGCAATTTTCTTTCTCATTTCTGTCCTTTATCTCTTTCGTGATTCTACTTCGTGTCAGACTTTATTTTATATTTACGTTTATCTTCCCTAATGTCCATTGCTTCTGCACGAACGAATATTGACTCTTGTAGAGCCGTCGAATTACTCAAAATCGTTATAACCTAACCTAGATCTGACATACATCCTTCGAAACCCGCATTCACAGTTATATTTATGAGTCGTTTAATTAAATTTCATCATCCGAAAACCACTTTGCTTTCGATGCTCATAAGCGGATTGATTCTTTTACACAACTGCATTTGTCACTATAAACATCGCTCTTATCTTCTGTTTGTTGAAGAAGTGGTCTTTTATAGATAATAAATGAGTATCTGTGTTTCGTAAAGAACATGTCCTATCCTCTTCAGTTCTATTTAAAACTACATTCATTATTTAAAATCGGAATTTATCCTTCATATTAATTCACTAAATATAAAAACCATGGGCAGGAAATAACTACCCATTCCTTCTATATTAATCTCTAACTTCAAAATATAGGCAAGACACTATTATACCATAAATTATAAACACTTCAAGTGCGTAAAATATATTAAACTTTTTGCCTCACTCCTCATTTACATTTTTAATATCTTTTTGCTCCAAAATAGGAAAAACATTCAATAATCCATAAAAGAAAAATGTTTTTCCAATAAACGTCATTCGTGACGTAATTTATGTGATCAGAAATGGCATAAACATAATTGAAAAATGTACAAAAATAAGTCTTTGTCTCGCAGCAAAGACGTTGTCCATATATAATCAACAAGCTGTTTATGCCCAGCACCTGCTTGAGGTGAGCTGATTGTATTAAATTTCAATTATTCAAATTGTTTTTTATTTTTTGTCGTATACCCAAGTAATTTGAGGGCCTGCGGTCTCCCAATTACTGGGGGGGCGGGGTAATTATTTGGTCAATAAAACTATAGAAAAGAACGCAGCCATGAAAATCTTAAGCTTCAAAATCTTGACACAATGTGAAACTCAAGATTTTCATGGGTGCGGTCTTTTCTATAGTTTTATTGACCAAATAATTGCCCCCCCCAGTAATTGGGAGACCGCAGGCCCAAATTACTGGGCGTTAAATTAACCAGCCACCAACCAACCAACCAACCAACCAACCAATCAATCAATCAATCAATTCAGCTCTTTTTAGAGACCCAAAAGTTCACGGACAGACAGACTCACAGACAGAATCACCCACAACTTGTTTTTATATAGTAGATGTTTCCCTGGCAACATTTGGATTCTGTACGATCAATGTAATTATTAGATGAAGGGTAACGTTCTAAATAAATCATCTATATAAACGTTCACTAACTTTCTTCAGGCTGTTCGAACCCACGTCACATCATATATTCTTTTATCTTGCGTGAACTTTCTTTGCAATAAATCAATGTCTATCGATGTAAATATACCCCTGAGATTAAATTAATATTAAATATTCATACATTTAATAAAAAAAATAAAGCCCCGTGTCAAAGTTTCATATATATATATATAATATATATATATATACATATATATATATATATATATACATATATATATACTGTATATGCGAATGTTGACATACAGAAGATGGAAACAACTTCGAATTACTATACACACACACACATATACATACATACATACGCACACACACACACACACAAACCTATATATATATATATATACTGTGTATATACACACACACACACACACGCACACATAGTAACTATATATGTGTATATATATACACAGTATGTATATATATATAACTTTTGGTTAGCTTCCGCCCGAATTGTTCATTTTGACGAAGGTCAAGCTTTTCACTCCACCTTAGACCTACAGTTTAACGTGGAATCCGAACCACGCCCCACCAGCAGCCCAGCGTCTTAACCACTAGGCCACCCAGGGTACCCATTTACCTACCAACCACTTTCTTTATTGTGTGGAAGGATGAACAGCTGGGTTTTGTTGCGAGCCGGCTGCCGTCGGGTCTCGAACCCAGGGCCGATGGATTCGTAGTCAGCGACGCTAACCACTACACCACCGAGGCGCATATATATATATATATATATATAAGCAAACAACCACAGGGAAAAGGAAACACAAAGTCCGAGCGCTTTCGTGATATATTCACATTATCAAGGAGGAATATATATTATTTATATATATATATATATATATTTATATATTTATATAAAAATATATATATATATATATATTATATATATATATTATAATTTTTAATTTCATTTATGAATGTAATCATGACAACACACTTCCAATACATTAATTTTGGCATATCACGTTTTCACGCCTTTTTTAAAGCGATGTTCGTTCGTAAATCGTAACGATTTGAAAAGCCAATAAAATAACACTGACGAAAACTTGAAACTTACCAAAAACTCGAAGCACACGAGACAACATTTCTGAATATGTAAAGACGTTTCATTAATAATATTTTAATTAATCCTATTTGTACCCAACGAAGTGTTCAGTTGAGAGTAATTGATTATGTATTTGACGTGGGGAGCATGTTGCTTCATTGAAATTCATCGAAACGGCTTTATATATAATATAGGTGTGTGTGTGTGTGTGTGTGTGTGTGTGTGTGTGTAATATTGATGAAACATCTTCTGCTAATTGTTCGGTTATTAAAAATTTTTTAGTGTAATTATTTTAAATCTGTTAATTTGTCAACCTGATTTCTCTCTCTCTCTCTCTCTCTCTCTCTCTAATTATACGAGATCCAGTCAATAAATTTGCTGTATTTATTGAGTGGCCTTTATATATATATATATATAATATATATATATATATATATATATATATATATATATATATATATATATAGCAAACAACCACAGGGAAAAGGAAAAAGAAACACGAAATCCGAGCGCTTTCATGATATATTCACATCTTCAGGGAAATACAAGTACTTGTATTTCCCTGAAAATGTGAATATATCACGAAAGCGCTCGGATTTCGTGTTTCTTTTTCCTTTTCCCTGTGGTTGTTTGTTTATTAATAAGATCACGTGTTAGTCTGTGATTTTACTGCATATATATATATATATATATGTGTGTGTGTGCAGAGTGGTCCAAAAACCTGTTGCACCGACGCATTCTAAACTATTTTTTTCAGAGCAATAGACTTTTGGGCCACCCTGCATATATATATATATATATAATATATATATATATATATATATATATATATATATATATATAACCTACTGATACATATTTTGTGCGTTTCATGAATTTCATATATGAGGCAGGGATATAACCTTTATACCAAACTTTATACGATATATCTCTCGTTTAAATGTAGGCAAATGTCAAAGAAGAACGAATAAACTTTGGTATTTTAAATAAACCAAAACAAATTAACTTTTCACTTACGAGAAAGGAACGCGGATAAGTTACCTTACAATTTAATGAGATGCGAAGTAGTTACCTCACTTCCCTCATTTCGCGCCATGATTCGAAATCTTTTACCTCGTTTCTTCTTAATTACCGAACGTTTCAGTTAATATAACGAGTTGTTATTTTTTCATCTCGTGCGCGACAACATCGTTTTAAAGAAAAGATGAAGATTTGACAAGATTTGTTTATATGCGTGTGAAAAAGTGTGATTTGAAATTAACGCGTTTCTTACCTCATTTTGCGTCCCTTAGTTTGGGAGTGATTTCAAGTTTGTGTATTTTTTAGGGCTTTTAAATTACTCTTTACGAATTGTTTCCGAATATATATATATATATATATATATATATATGTATATATTGTTAATAGCATGGGTAGATTGAATTTTAATGTATTTCTGTAATGGAACGTCCTTGCGTGGGAGAGCACAATGAAAAGACTCGCTCTTTAATACCTGTGATTAAGAGTGATTAAAGAGTTAAATACAGAGTTAAGATACAGAGTTAAATCTTATTCATACACTCTATGTATGAGTGATTATAAATTAACTTATAAAAGTATACTGACGAGTTGGTGAATTTTCATATTCCATTGATTTTCTCAGCCATGTTTGCTTATAGTTTTATTCTTACTGAGTTTATGAGGATTATTTATATCCTGGTCTTTGTCAGCAATAAATGTGGGGATATTCTATCCAGCAAAATCTTACAGACATATTGTTGTTGACTCCTACTTCATAAAAGTACTTGAAAAAGGTTTGTTTTGTCCACTAAATAATTACTGATGGACGTGTTTAATGTTATTAGGTGATTTTTTAGACATCTGATACTTTAAGAGGTTTGTATTTTTTTATCAACTGAAGTAAAAATATGAAAATTTTACTGTACTTCCTCTACACATGGAGAATTAGTCCCCTTGTGCAAAACATATTCTATGTGATGTCATCTCAGCTCATTAACTCTTTGTGCACGAACAACAAAATTTTGCACTACTCTGGACAGAGTACCTGCTGAAATCTGAAAAATTTCTTGTTCAACTGATGCTTTCAATTTTTCTATTGTGTGTGGATTCTGTTTAAACACTCTACCTCTTAAATAACCCCACAGATAAAAGCCACAGGGGTTTAGATCTGGTGATGTTGGTATCCATGATATTCCTTTATCATAAACCGCAGGAAATCTACTGGACAGGACTCTTCCGTCGAAAGTATCGTGTAAGTATCGTGGGCTGAGAAGACATCACATACAACATGTTTTGTACTATGGGACGAATTCCCCACGTGTAGAGAAAGTACAGTAAAAATTTCATGCTTTTATTTCAGTTATAAAAAATTACAAACCTTTTAAAATGTCAGATGTTTAAAATATCACCACCCAATATAGGCCAATAATATGCATTATTTCCTCGATCACATCTTCGTCATTCAATATACCGACGATACGTTTTCAGTTAAGCGTTCCTATGATTTTATCGACTTGAATCAAAGACTAAACATTATTCTTAATCTTATCATCACTGGTGTCTCTTTCACCGCATCATACTCAATTTAATGCATGACCTTCAACACATAGCCTCACAGTCCACCTTTCCGCCTGAGAATTAATCATTATTGATCTTGTTGACTCTTATACAGATATCTACAACTAACTATTGATTGCGATCTCGAAGTTACGTCTATGTTCATCATCTTATCTGTAAACTACCTCGTCTGGTTCGTATTAGTTACACTCCTTGCTCCTTCCTCTGCCGTATAATGTAATGTAATAATGTTATAATGTTTCAGACCAACAAAGACCTTAGGATTCACTCATGGCTGGTCTACCTAACTGTGTTCGTAATTGTGTATTGTGCATGTCATGTTGCATAAATAAGAAACGATTAATAACTATGGCAATGATATTGTATTACTAATAAGCTTTCCCCTTAAAGATTTTGATTATCTTTCAAAAATTTGAGAATTATATTCCCTGAATATCGATTTCAATGTGTCTAAGCTTTTTCATCCTTAAATATTAGTTTTCAAATGATAGGGTGAACCAATAGAGCGAATGTAAGAATGTAAGAGCTTGGGTGAAATTGTTACCAGCTCCTTCACTGATGACTCAGAAATAAGGAAATAATATCGAAGTTTCTGCGCTAAGGCAAGCATGATTATAACGAGCGTCATATTCTGTATAATTAAAATAAAATCTTCTTAATTTAAAACTTATAACTTCTTTTTTCATGGGGCATTCTAGGGAAAAATTTTCCTTCGTTTGGGTATCAAAGCTTTTTGTTAGATAATATAATAACTCCTTTTAATAATACGTAACTTCTTTAGATAGAAGAAGTTGTCTTCAAAACTTCTTATTTGAGTGATTTGAGACAATAGAAGATAATATTTCTATATACAGAAGGTTGCTGGAAGTGTTTGTTTTCTGTGACAAGAGAAGCTAAAGACTCTTTTTCGTACTTTCTGCATTAATATCTACAGGCAGCAGCAGCCTTGGGTGGTTCTATACTCATATTTACGTTTGTTTAACTCTAAAACAGGGCTGGAGAAACTTTTGAGGTCGGATGAATGTTGAGCCAAAAAGTCAGAGAATGCGTCTTGCCCTTCTCCGTATCTCTTGAAACTGGGCTTAAACCAGCGATTAAAAGCGAGAAAAACAATTCAAATATGGTCACGGGCCACCATAACACACTCGCGGCGGGCCACAAGTTACCCGAGGGTCCAGTTTTCCCACCCCTGCTCTAACATATAAACTTTTTCCGATTTGAATTATATAAGCTGGATCACAGTGTTTACATTGGATAGAATAATCTTACCCACCTACTTTATCTGGGATAAAGAGATTTAACAAGAGATTTAAAGAGATTTAACAAGAGCTTTAACAAGAGATTTAAGGAGCTTTAAGAGATTTAACACTAATTTTATAATAAAAAATCTACGCTAATTCCAGTTGTAGTTTATAATTGTAAAAATACAAGATGTCTATAAATTATCTTTACAAATTCAAACCGTAATAAAAAAGAAATGAAATGAGATACAGTGATGCGGCTTCTGCATATGAAAGAAAATTTCACCAAGTTTATTATTAAGTCAGTATATTTCTATGTGAGGGCCATTTGTTGCACGTAACACAGATCGACGCGATATTCGATCTCCAGCCAAGTTCGATTTAGCATTTCTACATTGACGGTTGCAATGGCAACAGTAATCCTATTCATCAGGTCCGCAATATCAACAACCCACATCACACAAAAACATTGTGAAATGTTCTTTCAAACGCAGCAAACTTTATGGTTGTATCTTACTTCATTAATATTTTAAAAGGGTTTAAATCCGTAAAGATAATTTATAGACACCCTATACTGTACTATCAAATCTTCCCTAATTCAAATAACACAGATAATGCAATTGATGGCGTCTATTCTATCCGCTGTAAGCAATGGGATTCAGTTTATATTGGTTAAATCGGAAAAGCTTTATACACGAGTTAACCAACATAAATATGCGCGGAGAACCACGAATAATTTTAATACATTGTTTAACCATATATGTATGTGTGTGTGCGTGCGTGTGTATATATATATCATGCTATTACTGTTAATTGGGAAGTTTTGAGAATTCTATTAAAAATAAAGACATAAATGGCACGAACATTCTACACAGAAGACGCCTTCAGATACTTTGTAAATAATAATGGAAAATAGTATTCCAGACCCGTGCAATGAATACTAATTTTATTAACTATATTATAATATGGAATTATGTTCATTTACAGTATTAATAATACTAACAACACTAATACTAACAGTAATACTAATACTAAACTGAGCGTAATGTTATTTCAACAGTAATTTAAGAATCTGGATATTAATGGCGTATTCTCGAGCGTTTTTGTCCCTAAACGTTTAGTGATTATTCAGAAAATATTATCTTTATTTTGTAAGTTACAAAAGACCTAATAAATAAACAGATAATAAATAAAGAATGAAATAAATGAGGAATAACCCTAAACCCTAAACAAAATGTTAATTAGCATTTTGCGAAGTCCGTTTTGTGTTGAGGCCATAAACAAAACTAAATTAAATCCATAAGAGTAGAAATAATATCAAGTAGATGGTTTGAGTTTAGTTTGATAATTATTAATACTGTACAGTACTGTACTGTACAGTACAGTGATAACAGAAATGGTTAGTAAAATCTGTCAAATACCCATTCGGTGAAGTACATTAAAAATTTCACGAGAAAAACAGGGTTTTTTTACCCAGAAAATATATGCTTACAATAATAATAATAATAATAATAATAATAATAATAATAATAATAATAACTATTTGACACAATCAATCCGGAAGCTTATTAATTCATCCATGCGGTTATTACGCAAATCATACTTCCTCTTTCTCTGTTAACAAATTTAAATGATCAGTCAACCTTAATTTGCATGGTTGAAGGAAAGCATTTTGAAATGCTTGTCAAATGAGTCGGGTTATTGGAACAAATATTTGCTCTGAAGTTCCAAACCAAAACTTTTTGCGTAGAAAACTTTCAAACGAGAAAGGAGATTTTGCCCTTCGTGAGTCGTTAGTTTTAAATAAGGAATGAACCGCGGGTGTCCAAACTATACGATTAAATATAGACTTAAAAAGAAAATTAATATATATACACACGCTCGGACCAGCTTGGGTTTTTTATATATATGTATAAATTACGGGTAGATTGCGTGCGCCGTGAATATTCAAAGTACAATTACCGTATATATTACCACCTTACTCTCTGGATATTTTTATTTTTTTCTATATATAGTATTCGATCATTTTCATATCGGAATAAGGATATTTATTCTCAATGTTAACTTAGGTCAATTTCGTGTACTTATCTTGTATACAAAAACGTATTAATTCAGGCCCTCCAGGGCGAGTTGTTAGAGGTAATAGGAAATTTAACATATTCATTGACTTTAAACCTCTATTTAAGCTTTGGGATTTACATAATTATTATATACTCGTATATATATATATATATATATATATATATATATATATAATATTTAGGAGAAATCCAATGACAAGAGGAATGTAAATGCCATGAAAAGTCTTCTTTAATGCGCAACGTTTCGAGCAATACGCTCATCATCAGGCTAGATAATAACAATATGAAATTAGAATCAATAAATAAATGTGAACAAGACAAAATAATTTCCATAAAACCTATTCAGTAAAAGCAAATTTTAAAAAGACTAAAAGAAGAGGGTTAAATTCAAAGTTATAAAAATTTACATATAAAATTAACAAGAAATTTAAAAAGCTATTTTTAAATTACATATAGTAAATTTGAAATTAGTAGAAGCAAACCGCATGACTATATATATATATATATACATACACACACCTCATTCCTGCATGATGAAATATAACGATATACGAATGGTCTTGCAATAATTTAATATCACCGTGTGTGTGTGTGTGTGTGTGTGTGTGTGTGTGTGTGTGTGCATTTTCATATATATATATGTATAGAAACGACGTAAGTATAGAGGAGTGTTCTGCACACGAGGAAGAGAAATAACGAACAAATGAAAAATGAGGTAACCGCCCGGGAATCGAACCCAGGATCTTCCGATTGCCGGTCAGATATAGACCGATTGCCGGCATATCTGACCTGCAATCGGAAGATCCTGGGTTCGATTCCCGGGCGGTTACCTCATTTTTCATTTGTTCGTTATTTCTCTTCCTCGTGTGCAGAACACTCCTCTATACTTACGTCGTTTCTATACATTAATATACTGCGTGGTCATTGCAGTTAAATGTGTATATATATACTATATATATATATATATATATATATACTGTATATACACGCACATATATACGAACCAATTAAATTTTACAGCTATAACGTACTTGCTCTCGGGGTCTTTTCCGTTCTATGGCCGCCCCCCAAATTTAATATGCGTCTACATGTTCATTAACTGAGTACTGTTGAGTACAATTGAGTATATTTTAAGTTGGAGAAAATAATTTTTATTAAAAATTAAGAAAATCAACAAAATTTGTTTATTTATTCATTTTTATTTTGTAGAATTTATTTTTTGGAAATTGGAAATGTCATGTAATATTCCACTGATTAATTTTTTTCTCTTTGTGTTTTTGCCTTCACGTAAACTCACATAAATAGGAGTCAACTGTGTTTCTGCAGATTCCTCACTGTCTCTTGTTCCTCTGTTTCGCCACACTCCAGATACTTTCGATTCGCTGCGTATGTGCACCCCGTTTTTGGATCTACGAAGATTTTGATGTGATTTATCTTGAGGTGCGTATATCCATAGCCTTCCAAATTTTTGTAATTTATCATAAGCTCTCGATATGTCCGAAATTATGGTGGTCTCCGGTTTTATATTGGCCGTAATACACTCTTTTAAAGTCGATCTATTCCTCCGGGGCACCGTATACAAGAAGCAGTCCCCAGTCTCTCTAGAGATCCCACCAAAACACTCATTGTTCTGGGAGCATACAACTGTGATTATAGAGTTTCTCTTCGAATATAGCGTTTCGTCAATTTCAACAGTTGCGTTCGGATCGCCTATGATGACTAGGATTCTTTACTATGGAATGAACACAGGTTAGGTTAGGTTAGATTGGTTAGGTTAGGATAGGTTAGGTTGGTTAGGGTTAAGTTGCTTAGGGTTAGGTTAGGTTAGGTTGGTTAGGGTTAAGTTGCTTAGGGTTAGGTTAGGTTAGTTGATAATGTAATGTCAGCTAACCTCTCTAACTACTAACTTGATAGCCTTTGCCTAGGTCCTTCGTGCGAACAACTAATTCGATAGCTTTAGCCTATGTCCTTTGTACTTCACCGATTTCTTGAAAAAGCAGTAGGGTAGGCCATCGAATTTTTGACCATAGAATCAATTTTTAACACATTTATTTAGTCCATTTCGAAATTTTAATTTTATAATGTCCAAATTACGTTTCTTCGAGTTAAAATGTACTAAATAGTAATAAAAAAGTCAAGAGAAGTATAATAATATAGAATTTATTTGACTTTAGTGGCGCCATAGAACGGTAAAGAGCCTTACTGTCCAGTTGAAGTCAGTAAAAATACAATATTGATGGTAGTATTCTAAAATCTGGTTAGTGCAATTTTCCTCAATTTTTGTTTTCTTTTTCTAAGTTTCGCCTTCCTTCCTGTTGGCACATAATGGGTCAAAAAAGGAGAGAAAATCCTTAGACTTCATTTCTTTCTCTTAGCCATCGTGTTACAATTATGTTTGAAACGTTCCAAAATGTTCGATTCATTACACTTTATTGAACTTCTCTTTTCTGTAAAATTGGGGATTTTCATGTTTATGAGGTTTACGGCATATTATTATCGATATGAAAAATATGCCTTGACAAATTATGGATGCATTTGAAATATTTCAAAAGAAATTTTGAACGTCTGCATTCTAAATGAATAAAGCAGTTTGATTTTGTTTCGAAATTCTTCGGCCACTCAATGAGGTCAAACTTGCCTAAAAATAAAAAAATAAATAAAATAAAAAATAAAATAAATAAATAAAGGAAGAATTTGATCATGATCAGACCAAAAAAATAACAGAAAAATTATAACTTTTTATATACTGTTTTTCAGAGTTTTTCAGAGCTGGCTTGGGACGCTCTAAGGTCATGGTAGCTTAAATTGTTACAAAGCTACAAAGATAACTTTTTAGCAACATGCTATCATTCCTTTGATATCATCCAAATTTTATCATTGTATCTATTTGATAGAACGTAAAAATGTAAAATATTGTTGGGATGTAGATATATTGGGATGTAAATACAGTATATACTGTAGTTGTTACTGATATATATATATATATATATATATATATATATACACACACAGGGTGATCCGTTTGGGTATGGATAAAATAAAAACGCTGTGAGAATCTACCTAAAAGTGATACAGCGCTCATCTGTTGCACGTGTGGTCATAAAATGTGGGAGTTTGTAATAGGCTACGCCATCCGCTGCCAGACGTACGAGCGCCATCTGCTGTTAGACTTATGAGACATATGCCAGTTTCGAAGATGGCGGCAAATGCACAACAGCGTGCGAAGTATGTCATTTGGTTTGTGAGTGTAACAGCGGTACAGCGTGAGTTTCGCCGTGTGTATGGTCTTCGAAAAGCTTCTAAATACGACTCCATAGTGCAGTGGTACCGCACATTTGAAGAAACGGGGTCTATCACTAAACCACATGCAGGTGGTAGTAAGAATTAGCCTCTCGTTATGACCTGTGTCGTGTCCGGAAGGGGGGGGGAGGGTCATGTTGAAGACTAATTAGGTTTGTCACAATCTACCATGTTTGTGGGCATTGTCTGCCAAATATTAAACTATACAATGTTACTGTTTCCATTTCACATCAATTTTATTTTATCCATACCCAAACGGATCACCCTGTAGTTCTGAGTTAACCCAAATTATGGGCAGGTTAGAATGGTCAGCATGCTTCTGTGAGTTAAGTTACGTTAGGTTAAGACTTGATGATTTTGACTTGTTAATAATTTTGAGGTGTTATAATGATAATAATACACTTAACCAAACCTTGTCCCGAACTGAATCTAAAATACGATTGTGGTCTGTATTAAGTGGTACTCAATTTACATAAAAGCGACCCCCACATAGAAGTGGGCTAATAATGCTGCGGAAGAAAATTAAGTGGTACTCAATTTAGATATATTTAATTTATTTTAGTCATCCATATATTAATTTCTTGAAGAAACTTCAAAGAAAACGATAACTCAAGAACTAAATTTAAAAAAAAAAAACTCGTTCTGCGCATATTTCGCTTCAACCTCACCCCCCCCCCCCCCCCCCCCCCTCGCTAAAAACAAAACGAAAACAAAAAAAAAACGAACTTTCTTCGTCAAGGAGTAAAATAATGAAATTTACACGAACTCATAAACCAAATTTTCACTGTAAATCACCCATAAAATTCACTTACTTAAATTAAACGTAAACTAAATTAAAAAATATACGATTTTTGTAAATATTAAAATATAAATCTAAATAAATGTAAACATTTTCGTTTAAACTTTGAAAAGTTCGACTTTTAATGGCTCCAAAATTATATCTTGTTGTGAAACTCTCATTAATTTTAAACAAATATATAACAACAATAAATTTTGGGTCTATAAATGAGCCTAATAAAAGTGTTATCGTTTAGCTCTCATCGCTAGAAATAATTCAGACTCCATATATATACAGTATATATATATAATATATATATATATATGCTTTACTTTTCTATTTTACTTTTCCCTGATAGAAGTCCAACGCGGGCAACGGGTCACTAGCAAATAGGCCTCAAAATATAGCTTTTCTAACCAGCTATCTGCTCGCTCTCTCTCTCTCTCTCTCTCTCTCTCTCTCTCTATATATATATATATATATATATATATATATATATATATATATATATATATGTAGTTGTTTACATTTCCAAACTGTTCATTAGATCATTAGAAAGATGTTCTTATAGAAGGGATCCATTGACATTTGTTGTTTTGACGGAGTTCTGCCAGACTACTGGGTTCGTCACAGTACACAAATGTCTTAACACACGCCCATAAATAAAAATCCAAGGTTAAGTTAGGTGATTGAAGTGACTATGCCATCGGTCGACCACGACCGGCTTATCCAAAGTTGAGAAAATGTTGCGTCTGTTTGAGTGTTGCGAACAGCAACGGCACCGTGGGAAGTCACCCCATCTTGTTGAAAGGTTATATTTCTCATTTCATCTCCAATAACCCTTCGATGAGGAAGAAAAATGTGTTTAACACTTAACTATAGTTCGTTCCAGTCATATACGGTCATCAAAGAAAAATGAATCCATAATGTAGCCCCGTAACATAGTACGTCAAACGTTACCGTTGGTGAATCTCGCTCATGTTGATGTGTTTCAGCGCTGGATGGGTCATCTTGATCACCCGACTTAACACTTTTACAGTTTTATTAATGGAGTTACGTTAAAACACTTGTGTATCATGGCAAACGCAGGAATCTGGCAGAACTCTGTCAAAGAATCGGAGGTTGTTGGATCCATTCCACATCATCATCTTCCTAATGCTCTAATGAAGTCTGAGTCGAATACACACTGTAGCAACGAATGATGGTCATCAAACGGAAGTGTTCTAAATTTGAACAGTATAGAAAAACGAACAACCATATATACAGTATATATATATATATATATTATATACACAAAGGTGGGCAGGACCGAGTTCCAAAAGGACCGAACTCCAGGAACTCGGTCCTTTTTAAGGACCGTGAGCGGGAAAGTCGGTCCTTTTCTCAGTGAGGACCGAAATGAGGAGCGACGGTCCATTTTTAAGCAATTCCGGACGGTCTTTTTTAGTGTGTTTAGTGATTATTTGAAGTTCTAAAGAAGATGGATCGTTTCCTCCAGAAGACTCAGAAAGAGACTGAGACTGAACTGAAACTTGTTTCAACACCTGGAGGAGACGAAGAATCTACTGATGTTAGTGCTTGAACAAGGACTCGTTCCCCAGCCCGGCGTTGAAGGACTTGTTCATCAAGTTTAACACGCCTATCCCATCCAGTGTCGCCATGGAGAGGCTCTTCTCTTTGGGGAAGGACGTCCTCAAGCCGAAAAGGTCAGGGCTCAGTGACAGCCATTTTGAAATGCTAGTCTTCTTGAAGGGAAACTCAAGCATTTAACTTAATAACTTTTTTTCATCATTTATATATTTACGTTATTAATTTACGTTAATAAAATTAAAGATTTCCGGTGTCTTTAATTTCATTTTTCATTTTAATCAAATTTTTCACTTATATTATATATAAGGACCGAGGACCGAGTCGTTCCTAGGTCCTATCTTCAGAAAGGACCGTGACCGGGACCGTCGGTCCAATTTGAGGCAAGGACCGGGACCGGGACCGTCGGTCCTTTTTGAGGCCCGGGTGCCCACCTTTGTATATATACACACACACACACACACACACTGTGTGTGTATATATATATATATATGTAGCGGATCGACAAGAAATAGACCAACAAATAGACAGATCCTTTACTTCCACGCTATCATCAAAGAACTTGGAAAACACACGTGGGCAAGAGTCAAACAATGGAGAGTCTGTTTCTTCCCCCAAGGCGCGAACGCAAATCCTTATCAACTAAAGGACGTGCTCACAAAGCGTCTTAAGAATTGGCGCGAAGTCCTCCTACGTCACAGGAACTACGTATAAAGGCGAGCTTCCACTTGCTTTCATTCTCACTCTCACTCACTGGTACTCACATCATCGAACGTAAGCAACGTCCATCAACCGCTTTCCGGCCCCCCTGGCCGAGGGGCGCGGCCGCTACTTTCTTCAAGGCCTACAATTTATCATCAAGTAAGACCTACAGACCACCTGCAGAAGCAATCCTTCGAGGCCCAACCGGAATCGCTTCGGGCCTGCGGTTTGCCGGGTCGGCCTTCAAGTTTCTCCACATCCCTCGAGATATATTCAGCACCACAGGCCTACGCCTGCAGGTTCATAAGGCCAGCCTGCACCTCGAGAAGTAACATCACCTCAGGCCTCCACGAAGCCTACATCCATCATCTCAAGAGGCTTAACGGACAACGACAACTCGAGTTTTCGGTAATAGATCCTTCTCCAACCCACCTTCAAGAGTTTACATCGTCCTAAGATAAGTACCTCCTATTCTAAGTACTCTTGTGAAGCCTACATTAGCCTACCGCCGAACGGTAGGCTATACTCCCAAAGTGTGCAATTAAGCGTTCCAGCTGACTCTCGTGAAAGAACGCAGTAGGCCTGTTCTCCAATTCAAGTGTCATTTCAATACCGTAATTCCGCGTATCATCCGTCATTATGTTCAATTCATATATTTGTGTGTTAACTAAATGTTCTCTTGACGTAATCATTTAACATCACATAATGGTCTTCTATATAAATGATATTTGTGCATTTGTCAAGCATTTCAATTCATTATTATTAGGCCACATCAATTATTCTATGTGCATCCATGCAATCATTTAGCCTACTTAATCAGTGTCAAGTATTCCATTCAATGTACCAAACGCACGTGCATTCTTTATATCATTTACTAGGCCCATTCAATGTTCCATGCCGCATGCCATTTACATACCATCGATGAGTATTACATTATTTATTACGTGTCAATTAAGCTATTAACATTTCATCTTATTAGCTAAGTCTATGTCACAAGCATAACGTAAAACTACCAATTAATTACTGTCAATTCTTTGTTATATCACAGTGAATAAATAACGGCTTTATTTTCATAATAAAATACAAAACAATATAAGGTGTCTTTTATAACCTTAACATTAATTTGCTTGGGTGTAAACTAAGCTGGTGACCTCGCTGCCATTTCCTGTCACTTCCAATAGTATGGTGGGCCTAATCAAATAACCAATTATTCCAATCGGTGATACTGTATTACATCATAAATTATTTTATTAACCCAGCTTTTCATTAATAAGCAATCAGTCATTGCATCAATCATTGCATACAATTAAATCATTATCACCTTAAACGGCTAAAACTAGGTCCACTATATATATATATATATATATATATATATATATATAAAGGGTGATCCAGAGAAATGGGACCCAAAAGAAACCCCTGTAACTCTTAAAGTATAAGTCCTTTTATAAAATCATACGCATCATTCGAAAGAGGATAGTTACAAGTTTGTACAGGATTGTATAGGTTTTGACAATACAAGACAAGATAAGATACAAAACAAAATAAAAGTGTTAGTTAAAACTAACCCTTCACGATGACTGCATGGACTGTGGAACAGCTGCGTTTCATAACTGAGCAATATTATGAGCATGGAAGAAGTGTAGTTTCAGCTCAAAGATCTTTCAAGACAAATTTTCGGATGTCAAAATCACCTTCTAAGAAAGTAATCCGTCGGTGTGTCAGAAATTTTACCCTAACTGGCAGCATTGGAAAAAGAAAACCAACTGGAAGAGTGCGCACAGCAAGGATAGACGAGATCATTAACAGAACTCATGAAATTGTACAGGATAATCCTGACATAAGCATCAGACGTGCTTAGCTGTTAGGAGTTGGATATGGAACAACAACACACCGTATATTCAAGCAAAATTTAATGCTCTTTCCATATAAAATTCAAACAGTGCAACAACTAAACGAT